>APFE030581942.1:100249-132977 GCA_000404065.3 Pinus taeda
TAAATATTTTCCTCAATGTTTCTGATTTTCCGAGATCACACTAAGGTGCAGGGAAAAGAGCATACGCATGAGAAAAATCCTTCCTTTCTGTTTTTGATTTGCCCAGATCGCATAGAGTCGCAGGGCAAAGAGCATACAAAGAAATGAAAGGTATAGATTCGGTAATAAAAGGATCTAAATAAACCGAAACCGAAATAAACAGAGAGAAAATAACAGTAAACTGCAAATAAACACTGTATACCTCCATATCTAAAAAATGACGCAGCTAGGGCTACCAAAAACCTTTTCGCGTGAAACGAAAGGGGTTCCTCACTGGAACAAATGCTCCCAACACAACAGAGCAATCCTCTCGGCCCGAAAGCAGTCAGAAACAGCAAATATAGGAGATGGCAGTCGGATGCAGTTCAACCGGCTTCAGATTTGGATCACCAATGGACACGGCCCTCAAATAGCTCTGATACCATGTAGGAATTTACAGGGTAAGTTACTCAGACAGAACACCAAAAGGACACCACTCACAAATAGATCACAGATCAATACACCAGTATTTTAATGTGGTTGAAACCCTCAAAGAGGGAAACAGTCCACGGCTTGAGCCAACGCGACCACTTCAAGCAATTTATTAATAAAAGAATGAAAATTTACATAAGCTTCTCTCGTGAACGGTTAACATACAAATGACCCTCCATGCACTTTAAATAGAATTCATGGATGAATCGGGTGTCAAGCCATAGATTAAGTGTCAGTAATACCGAGGAGAGAATGAACCGTCGGATCACTACATATCGTGACCGTCGGATTGTAAGTTACAAATCTACATAGTAAAGAAACACACTTTACCTAACTCTATACTAGACCAAGTTATACTTAACTATTCCTATGTGTCAGAATATCCTAACATAACCCTAAGGACTATGAGAGTAGCAGTGACAAAGGGTAGGATGTAGAATTTTCAGTAAGTAAACAACTGCATTTTTGACGTAATCCTAATCCTATGGACTATGAGAGCAGCACTGACAATGCACATGAGGAAGAATATACAATAAACATCGAGTCAAATTTTCCATTTAGTCATAATTCTAAGGACTATGACAATATCACTGAATAAGGGGAAGAAGAATATCCTCCAAGTCAGTATTTCAAAAGCATAGATGATCATAGTGAGGATAAAATTCCTCAAAATGATGATGAAAATGCTTATACAAATTATGATCCAATGATGGATATGTTGCCAGGAAATATTGTATTGAGGAGTAGGAGCAGACCTTTTTGTATCAATCTAAGATGTTTTATTTATACAAGGGGTAGAGTAGAATATATGACGAGAAGAAGTTTTATCAGTGCTCTCATTTCAAGTGAATGTTGTCAAAAAGATTGCTTGAAACATATCAATTTCAAGTTTGCATTAGAGAAAAGGAAGAGATATTTGTTAATGAATAAAAGCATGCAAAATTCATATTTAGTGGGGTGCATGCAATCTACATTGTCAGGATATAATTATCATATTGGGTCTTTATTTATCTGTAGAAAGGCTTTCAAAATGTTTCATTAAATGGGTAATTTTTGTCTCTCAAGAATCAAAGAAAATTTGGAAAAAGATCCCACATTTTATTTAGAAGCATGTAATAAACGACAGTTTGGGCCATTATTAAATACTTCAATGTCATGGATGAATGATTTATTTTCAAAGCATGGAGAGTGTATGCCAAATAGAGAGACAATACATATTCCAGATAATTTCTCAAGGCGACAAATCCACAACTTATACAAAGAATATGCAGAAGGTACTGAGGGACATGGCCAATTTATTACATATCAATATTTTGTGAAGGTATGGAAGAAAGAATTCAACAATGTCTGCAATCCTAAGAAGACAAGAATGGAGATTTGCAATAGATGTGTTTCTCTTAAATAAAAAAGGGATAAATGTGAAGGGTCAGAAAGAGGTAAGCATTTATAACTTTAACTTTTAAAATTACATAGTCATCAACTATGAAAAGATATTTCTTAATGACTTTCTTTTATGTTGTGTATATTTTATTGTCAAAGAACTTTAGGAGCATTGTGAACAATAAACAAGTGAAAGGAAAAAGTTGTACAAGCATCAAAATAAGTGTTATGATAATCTGAATAAATATTTTGGTTTTATAATTGATGTTATGGACCAGAAGAAAACACTATTACCAGATTTTGTTCACTCACCCAAAAATTTACAGGAGAAAATTTTTATTCAGTATCACTTGGTCGGTTGTATGGTATTCAATGGGAGAATGTTTCCAAGGGTGTACTTCACAGCTCCAAATATTCATAATGATGAAAATATAACAATAACCATAATTCATGATGTGCTTTCTCATTGGTCTGGTAATGTTCCTGAATTTTTGTATCTACAATTGGACAACACTTGCCGTGAAAAAAAAATCATGTTGTTTTTGGATATCTAAACATGCTTGTTGAATTGAAAAATTTTCAAAAGGTAAAGGTTGTTTTCCTTCTTGTTTGGCACACTCATGACCATATTGATCATATGTTCAGACATTTTTCGGTCACATTTAGGAGGAAGGAAGTTGGGAGCTTGCCATCATTAATTAAATGTATTAAGAAATCATACATGCCAAATCCTACTTTTGATGTGTTGGAAGAAACTATTGACATGCGAAGGTTTATTCTGGGATCGCATGGTGAGGAGAAATGCATTGAACAACTTAATGACATTAGCTTCCAACATCAATTTTGTATCAAAAAAATTGATGGGAAAACACTAATATGGGGCAAGAAGTATTCAACTACTGCAGAATAAGCACTGTCATCATGTTTGGAATTTTTTATGTTCATTCAAGATCATCCAATATTTGCATCAAATATATTGTTATTACAATCAATTGCTGAAATTCATAATGCACATAGACAGAATAGAGATATAGATTATTCTCATTTCCTAGAAGAAATTAAAAAATGCATTAGATATACATATGAGTACTTTGATATTGTTGATTCAGTTTGGTGGGAGTCTTTTTTCAATAATCAAATTGATATCATTTCAAGAACAACAAATGAAAATATACCTTTGAAAAATCCATTTATTTGGCCACAAAATGTGTCAAATGAACATGAGGAAAGAAACATTGTTGAACAACAACAATCTCAAGGTATTATTAATTCTTCACAGGTAGAGGAAATAGAGATGTATATTGGTTCCAGAATATCTTGTGCACAACGTGAAGCCATGGAAGACCTTTACAAGGGTTCATTACAGGATATTAAGGAGGGTTGCATGATCGCAGTGCTAGCAGATGGAAATCCTAATGGCTATCCATTTTGGGTTGCTAAGGTTATCAAGTTCATTACAAAAAATGAAGATGTTATAGGTGTTGAAGTACATTGCTATGCCACAAATACGCATCCATTCAATGGCGTGTATAAGCCAAAGATGGTAGTTGATAAAAAAATTGGCGAAAAGAGAAAAAGAAAGGGTACAAATATAAATCATCACCACATGGACCTCTTAAAATTGGAGAATGTTGACATGGTTGTTTATGACTTTAATTTAACAAAGAGTGAAGCTCTTCACTTCAAGACAATAAAGATTCTGAAAAGGTTGTTACCATAAGGAACAATGTTGAGATCGGAGTTTGCTGAAACTAGTCGTAGATCGAGAAGAATTTTGAAACCTGAAATGTTGGGCATGCATGTGACTCAGATGGGGCACTAGTTGATGAAAGAGAAGAATATGGAACAACTTCATCTGCATTCAGTCATTCATCTGAAGATGTGAATTCTGATAGTGTGCAAGAAAATATGAGTCATTTTGAATAATTGTCTTAGAAGACAATTTATATCACTAATGTTTGCATCTCTTGAAATAAAAATTTTGATTTCCATATGGTGTTAAATCAGAAGTTATGAGTCATTTTTATGTTGTTGGATTATATGTTTTAATTATGATGATTTTTATTGTTAGAATATCTACAATGCAACAATAACATAGAGATATAATGTATGTTTCATTCAATCTACAAATAATGACATTTTGATTAATTTAGTCATGTAATTTGTCATAATGTCACAGTTTTTTAATTTTATGGTTGAAAGTTTTCCAATTTTTTTTGTACCTTTAATGTTATGGTTGAAAACAATTAGAATTTTAGCGATCTTTAGAGTGATGTTATTATATGTTTAACAACATGGATGAAAACTAATAGAATTTTAACGTGTTTCAGATCCCATCATTTTATCTCTATCATCATTACTAAAACATGTTGAAATTATACTTAGGAAAGAAAAATATTGTTCTACCAAAAACATTAGTGTGTTTTTTTCCTCAAAAACCACTGTTTTTTTGCACATAAAAATTTGGTTTTATTGACATTTTTTAAAAATGTTGAAAATTGACCCTAAAAAAAACCATCATTTCAATATCAACACTTTTCATTTTTAGGGTGTTTTTTGCACAATTTTTGCACAAAAAAATCGTTTTCACTATCATTTTTAAAACATGTTCAAAATTGACCCTAAAAAAAAAACATCATTCTAGTATACACACTTTTCGTTTTTAGCACTGTTTTTATGTTTTTTCAGGGTTTTTTGGCCAGAGTTCCCATTTTGAGTTTATAGTTCCTGTTTCAAAGTTTACATTGTTGCGGACAAAGATGATCCATATAGCCCAATGAGTGGGAATAGAAACCTACGTGAAAATATACAAGACACTTTCCTAAATTACAATCGAAATGAAAGAGGAGGAAGATGGCCTACCTCATTCTAATGTTATAATGTACTCCTTTGTTGAAGACCTCGAATCACTTGCACCTCAGGCTTAGCTCTACTTCTCACAACATTTGAATCCCTGCACAAGAGATCAAAGACACAACAAAGGATACAAGTACAACAAGCATAATCGAAAGTAATCCACTTAACAGATCAAGAAGCATTAAGATAAATGATGCATCAACACAAACATTTATGGAAGGTGAACCAATTGTTGTATATATTAATGAAATAAAGAAGGAAGTATACAACCAAGCCTTGATGTCAATAAGCTCTCCTTGAGTGAATTTCCAAGTCCATGTTCAAGCTCTTCAAGCCAATTGAGTAGCATGTAGGCACTATCTCAGCATAAAGGTGCAAATAGCCAAAGACCAACCATTTGGGAATGGGATAGGATGAATATATAGGCAAGGAAAGGGATTTAGGATCTCTCCAAAGATAGGAGAAGGCCCTCATCTCAAGGAGATAGCTCATAGGGATAAGATCAAAGGGAAATATTGGGAGAATTTGACCACATTCACACTGAAAAACCTCCAACTCGTTGTTCTAGAAGCCTTTAGATCAAGAAGCCTCTTGTCCTCTTTGGGAAAACTTGCCTTTTAGGGATCAATGTGGGTGTCCAAGCAAAAAACGTGCCGGCAGCCCGAGGCTAGTATAGTACAACTTGTCAGCAACAATAATTGCTAATGTCAGAGTTGCGTTGATCCTGAAATTAGGGTTTTAGAGCTTACTTCTTCAAGAAAGGCTCCAGGCATGTTTCCATCAATTTTTCATGGAGGATCTGCGCTGCATAATAGGATGGGTACACTGCATGATTGCCAAGTTTCGGGCACTTAAGAGTATGACACAAGGAATTGCATGACATGTGACAAAATACTGTGTAACAACTTAAGGCTCTGCAAACATGACAATCTGTGCAGCATGGGAAACTTTTTAAAGAGCAGCATGAAGGTGTTGGAAGAACCACCAAATCCGTTCTTCTATTGTCTCATATCCGTAGGGATGTTGGGGCTGAAAGACAAGCAACAAGAGGCAACAACCGCAACACTATCATGGTCGTGTGTTGGTGTTATGGATGGGGACTTTGACTTCTTCTAGAGCATCCATAATCCTTCTTAAACGACCTCCCACTAATTCTGACAGTTTCCTTTGTTGATGAAGCCCAACAGGATAAGGCGAGGAGCAAAAGACGTGAAAGGGAGGGCAATGTTTCCAAACAGGTATGACCAAGGACTCTACGTTAGTAGAGAGATGAAGAATTGGGCTGAAAGCAAGCTCGACAGATGGAAAATTTCTATTGGTTGGACAGATAAACATACAACAACATTTCGCTGGTTAGAAGAGCAAAATTCAAGCTCTCTCATTAGCTAGATAAATAGTGTTTGCCCACCCAAAACTAGCAAAAGAAACTCCTATCAACGTGATTAAGTATAATTTTATAATCATATAAACTAATGTTTAAAAATTAATTTTATTTTTTATTTTTTATATTTATAATAAATTTTTTTAAAATGTTAATATTAAAAATTATCCGTTAATAAAATTAAAATTTTATATTTTTAATATCTAAATTTAAGTTAAAAGTGTTTTAAAGTTCACTTTTTTTTAAACAAAAAATTATTGAAATAAAATAAACTATAAATTACATGTAAAAAAAATTTAAAATTTTGTGTGATGAAAAGATGATAATAAAACACCTACATGAAACCATTTGAAGAACTTTCTAATAGCATGTGATGGCCTCATCCGACTAAATTTTCCCTAGAATAATGGGTGACTTCTAGCTCTAGAATAATATTGTGTCAAATTCATCAACCATTTATAAAAAGATTTGAATCTTAAATTTATATTTTTACCCAAAAAAAAGTCAATTTTTATCTAATTCAACATAATTTTATAATTAACAAAATAATTTTACTATTAAAAATATCAAACTTTCATTTATTTCTTATTAATTAATAATAATAATATCCATTTTTAAGGTCACAGCCAAGCCAGACACCAAATTGGTGTATGAGACCCCTTGTTTGTGGGACAAGGGACCCACCTCTGTGTAGCGATTTGACTGCTAAGTCTATGAAGGCATACATACTCTACCCCCCTCTGGTTTTGAACTTGTGACCTCTTAAGAGGAAACACATGCTCTTAACCATTAGGCCCGGAATTTTAATCACATTCATTTTAAACATAAATCTAAATGGTACTAATAATCACAATTTAGTCTTTTATTTATAAAATATGTCATATTTATAGAAAAAATTGATATTTCGTAATGTATAATTTTTTTTTGGAAGAAATCACATTAAAAATTTTAATCAACACGTTTCGAACCAACAAATATATTTCATTTTCTATAAAAAACGAAAAAATTTACTTCCTTTAATTACGTCATAAGGCATTTCCCTCTGAAATCAACTTAGCTCTTGTCGACTTATCATTACCGTGGCCCGTTAGATTATATGTTAGACGATGAAAAACAATTTAGCTGTATGATGAAAAGTAGTTTCAATAATTGGTTAAATCAAGTTAATCAGTTGTTTACTGTTTATCAGGCTCAATGGTGCACAACAAATCCACAAGGGCCTGCCAACATTTTGCAGATAATCAGTTAAATTAGTTAATCAGTTGTTTATTGTTTATCAGGCTCAATGGTGCATAGAAAATCCACAAGGGCCTGCCGACATTTTGCAAGGCTTGTGGACTGGGCTTTTGGACCGGGCAGATCGAACTGTAGTGCAATTCAGTGAAACCATCCTTGATTTCTGAGTGGAATTGTTCTTGCTTTCTGCCCAACAAGCTCGTTGCCCACGCCTCCTAGGCTTTCAATATTTACTGGAATAAGAATAAGCACTAGGGGATTCTTGTGGAACCGTCCCTGCTTTCTGCCCAACAAGCTCGTCGCCCACGCCTCCTATACTTTCAATATTTATTGGCAGAAGAATAAGCACTAGGGGGCTTATTTCCATTCAATGCTGCAACATTTATCAGAAAATGCAATCCTAGTACGCTTGAAAAACTAGTGACTAGATCCAATAATCATTATGAAAAACCAGTGAATAGATCTATTATTTTTTAGGGAATACGTTGATATTGTTGTCTCTTTCTTCCATTTTTTTGTTATTTCACTGCATCTTGGGTTTTCTTTGTGTGTATTTTACCCTTTTAGGTCATGCGGTAGTTGATTCTGTTTAGCAAAAGTGGATAGGAACCCGCGGCTTGGATGTTGCAGAACATCCCAATGGCTTGGATGAAAAGATTGAGGATTTTTAAAATAAAGTCTTATTGCTGCAGCGGTAGCAGGGTGACAGACCCCATGAAACACAGTGCTTGGCCATGACTGTTTAGATGAAAAGAATCAGAATGACGTTGAGAAACTGACACTCGATCAGATTGCGCCAAGAAATGGAATTTTGACATTTTTAATTTTTAATTTTGGTTATGAATCAAGATCCAATGTGCAATTCAAGCTTCAAATATTCAATCTCCATGTGTCCCTTTATCCAAACCCTATACTAAGGAAGGGCGTCTCCCTATCACATCGAAAGACTTGAACTGCATACGGTAACTCAACCTCCACATCAGTGTGAAAATCCACCACATGCTTACCCTTTGCTCTCCCGTATCACTAAATAATACTAGCAAATACCACTGAGGGGCAGATCCTTTACACGTATCCATCACCAATGCTTGTTCTCGAGCACATACATAAGTATCCATCACCAATGCTTGTTCTCTCAGCACATACATAAGTGTGCAGAGAAGGAGGTATGTGTGGGAGAAGGAGCACTTTCGACACAAAATCTATTTACTGTGGGAAAGAGACAACATGTGCCAAAGAATAAGCACCTTTTGCATCTCCACACATAATTTACAAAAAGGAATCAACAACATCCCCTTTATCCCCTTTATTTGACAAATAAGAAATCTCAGAATCAAATGGCAGAACAGGTTTGTGTGGAGAATGGTAATGTGCGGGGTGATGATTAGTTTCTCTGAGCTTTTGTTTGAATGCTTTGGTTTGGAATTCATGCATTTAATGATATCCTTCAACTACTCATTAACCTTTAACCATTTCATGTTTTTAACGTGGCTGGAATGTGTATGTAGCATTAGTGTAAGTATTTTTTAAAAATAAAGCGTATTTGTGTGATAAAAAAGAGTCGGAGAAAATAGCAACAGACTCTGTGTTATTTACACAATTTATTTAAACATACTACAAATGTCATAGTTGACAAGAAAGAATTAACATAACTATCCAAAACACTACATTGAAAAGAGGATACCTGTAAGCTGTGTGGAGGAAGCGTATGTGGAGTCGTGCAAAGAAAGCTATGCGAAAATGATGACAAGTCTTTTTGGGAAGAACATTGGAAAGCCTTTAACAAATACTTCCAGATGACATAGAAACGAGTCTTCAAATAAGTTACAATGCCCTCCGAATGGACGAAAAAATGATGTTCTTAGACATTGTGTGTTTTTTCATAGGAAAAAGAAGGGATGACGCAATAAATATATGGGACAGATGTGGCTTGAGAGGCTCGCTGGGGTTTCAAAGTCTACTAAATAAGAATCTTGTGATGCTAGAAGATATTAAGTACCATTTAAGTGATATTGAGAGTGAGGTTGAAGTTGAGGTTAGAATACACGATGACGTGAGAGATCTGGGAAGACATCTTGCCAACGAACACATCTGGCATCTGAACGATCCAATCTTGTAGCATTGGTTTTCGCGGATAGCGAATGGATTAGAATGAAGGATCACGTCATATGGCTTTGCACTTGCACCCTTGCCTACTCTGACCTAGTTCTTGGTTTCCATTGACAAAGTTAAGAGTTTAAGAACTGTTCGGCGACTTCACTGACTGGTGGTGGTTCCATCAGTTGTGGAGTGAAGGATCACAGGTAAATAGATATTCGTTGAATTAAAGCGATAATATTCATTTTTTATTATAATTCGGCGCCAGAGAGTCCAATGAATTCTAAAGGATTTTAATTATTTTCAAGTGCCTAAATATTTTACTAGATCAAATCCAAGGATTTTGTAGATAACAATCTTCTCTATCTTTAAAATAATTGAAACATGTCAACATTTTTTCTGGCACCTTTGCAGTTGAGGGAATTAAGGATTGAAGCACCCCTCTCTCTTAGTCCAAAGTCCATTCGACTGTTGAATAACCTTGAACAGATTGTGATATGTACAACGAGTACATCTTACTTGAAAGGGTCGCAAAAGTTACCCTAAGAATTTTGCGAACTGCTTTCGTTGAAACACTTGAAGATGGTATCCTATGGGATGATGAGATTTCTGCCAGATTCCTTCCGCAATCTAACAAACCTAAAACACATCAACCTGTAACATTGCTATAGTTTCAAGAAGCTTTTGGATTCCTTCGGGAATCTAAGAACCCTGAAATACATCGACCTATCAGGTTGCAGTGATTTGAAGAGTCTTCCAGATTCATTTGGGAATCTAACAAGACTTAACATCTTGGTTTATGTGGTTGCAGTGCTATTTTATTTTTTATTTTTCTAGTATTGATATCACAAGCTATACATGTTACACAAGTTTTTGAAATGCAACACTTCACCATTGCATTTTTTAAACTATAGTTATTTGTTTCAACCAACGACCTTCATCAATGCCATTCTTTCTTATGCTACAGTTCGTTTAGGAATCTAACAAAACTTAACATCTTAGTTTATCCTAACAAAACTTAACATCTTAGTTTATGTGATTGCAGTGCTATTTTATTTTGCAACATCTTAGTTTATGTGATTGCAGTGCTATTTTATTTTGCAAGTATTGGTATCACAAGATATACATGTTACACAAGTTTTTGAAATGCAACACTTCACCATTGCACCTTTCCCCTGGCAGCATAAAGTGCAATTGCTACCAATAATCCCATTTTATTTCCAACCACATAATCTTAGATGACGCTATTTCCATTTGCATGTCAACGTCATCCTAGATAATTGGGCATCATACATAATTGGTCGTGGGCACTCCTGTTATTCTTTTGCGGATAATGAGTTCATTTGTACTTACTCATAAAAATAATAAAAATAACTTTTATTCCTTAATTATTTCAAAGGAATTAAGAATAGATAGATGAACTTTACGGATTTATTTTTTAAAATTTAAATATATATATTATTTTATAAAAACGAAGATTTAATTATACATATATATTCACAATTTTTTGGTCCTCTTTTTTAATTTCAGACAACTATTTGTAAAAATGGTAAGTTATTATTTAAAATTTATGCGGTCAATCATTTTGAATTAAAAAGGATTAACTGTAAGTGCCTATAACGGGTTCTGAAGTGGTAAGCCCACATATCCCCACATATCACTGTTAACCCATACATATGGAGAGGGGGTTAATTATTTTTTTTTCACAGTTTTTTGGCCTCATTTTTATTTTGAAATATATTAATAATGAATTCGCATCTTAAAAATGTCATTAATTTTATGAAAAATTTTACATACTTGTATGTTAATAAATAATGTTATCTTAAACCTATTTAAGAAGAGATATAAATTTGTTAACTAGTTAAAATTGATTTACTATTTAAAAATATCTTAATAGATAATGTTATTAAAAATTAATAAATCTATTTAAAAAGAGATATAAAATTGCTAATTTGTTAAAATCGATTTACTATTTAAAATGACATATAAGATGGTTAACTTATTAAAATTGATTTATTAATTTAGGCCGAAACATTCTATAGTGGATCATAGCATCACGTTGAAACACATTGTTGAAAAAGTTTAAGAGTACAAAGAAGAAGTATTTTCCTACTTTGTTGACTTCAAAAATTCATTTGACACAGTCCCTAGGGATAAGTTAGGAGTAGAATGGAAGAACTTGAAATTCCTGTGCATTATAGAGCTGCTGTCCATAGACTTTATGAAGAAGTGAAAGTCAAAATTAGAACCTCAGCAGGTATTTCAGAAAGCTTTAGAAGTGGCATTGGAGTCAAGCAAGGTTGCCCTCTATCCCCCACTCTTTTTGGTCTACATATTGATAAATTGGAAGAGTGGCTAAATCCACAAGGTGGAGATGGTGTTTGGTTGGGGGAGTTTGTGATAAAGCTTATTTTATATGTTGATGATATTGTATTGACTTCTAAATCGGCCCATGGATTGCAAATGCACTTATATGCCCTTGAGCAATTTTGTAGAGCAATGGGGATGCAAGTCAATACCAGCAAGACCAAAATAATGATTTTTTCTAATAAAAGGAAGCAGAGGCAACATACTTTCTTCTTTGAAGACAACATTCTTGACGAAGTAAATGAGTACAAGTATCTTGGGATTGATTTCAACAACAAACTCAATTGGGAGTACTGTAGAAAGAAGAGAATTTTAGGAGGGTGGAAAGCATTATATCCTCTTCAAAACAGATGTAGAGAGGTAGAGTTATGGGATTGGAAAACGATTAAAGTGCTTTTTGGGCTCCTAGTTTGTCTAGTGATGCTATATGGGTGTGAATTGTGGGCTAGCAACACTCCCATCTCAAAATGGAAACAATTGAGAAAATCCAAAAACACTTGATCATGAGCAAGTTCAAAATAAAAAATTTGGTACCTTATGAGATAACGTTGAGTGAAACAGGATCAACTTCCATTGAAGAAATTGCTATGGTGTGGCTCATAAGATACCTAAAAAGAATTGAACAAATGAGAGTAGGTAGATGGCCTAATGCTATCTTCAATGAAGGCAACAGTGAAAGAAAGAAAACATGGATGAAACAAAACTACTCATGGATGCAAAAATGGAATATCTACCTCAATGCCTATCCCACAAATAGCAAGGAGCTAAAGGATTTTGTTATGGAGAAGTTTTATAAAAATGTATGGGGAAAGAGTTGGGTAGAAAGAAGAAATATTACATTGAGGAATTCAACCATACGTGTGATTTACAACAAAAAGAGTTCATTGGAACTAGCATTTCATGGAGGGCAAAAGTTATTATTCCTCAATTAAGGACCAACTCACATCCACTTCAGTGTGAAACAGGATGGTGGAAAAGGCCTAAAGAAGCTTGGGAAGAACGGGTGTGTACATTTTGCATGTCTGGGGCTGTGGAATCGGAAAAACATTTCATTTTGGAATGTGATACATTCAAAAACATCAAAGAAAATTATGAGAACATGTTAGCATCAGTTTCTTGGCATTGTTTTTTTAGTGAGGGGATTGTTTGAAGGTTGGGTCAGCTCATCATCAATTTGAATCAGAAAAGCGCTGAATTGCAAAAAGCGAAAAAATAGGGAACTAATGGTCTCATAAACTAATTTTAGTCTCGTGGACCTTAAAATATCATTTCATTTCATTATATGAGTTGAAAATTTTAAAATATTAAGAGTTAAGAAATAAAACTTTTTTTATTACATGATAGTTTATTTAAAAATAATTTTATACTAATTACAATCCGTGGTGGTATAGTCTCTTAGCCTCTGCTCGAAGGTGAAGCTCTTCCTTTGACTATTGGTGATTAGGAAAATAGCTTTATAATTGAGATTTATATTTGTTGTAAGGATGCCAAATTCAAGTTAAGATAACTAGGCAAAGAAAAATGTTATTTTAGAGCATTCCGAGAACAGGTTTCTCTTAAAAAAAATTTGAAGATATTTTTTTGTACAGGTTAGTAAGCTTTACTGATTTTTTTAAGTTTGCATTTTAGATTGGAAGTGCCGAGAATCCAAAATAAAGGAAGATTACATATTTTAATTAAAACTAATTAAAAAATAGTTTTAAATTAAATTTAAAAATAATTTAATTTAATATATATGTGTGTGTGCGTTTCTGTGTTAGTTGTATCTGAATATATCTATTATTATATATATATGTAGATAGATAGATAGTTGGTGTCTGAATTCAATTTTTGAATTGGTTTTATTGGTTTAATTTTTATATATTGTGGATTTTAGTTTTGATTCACTTTTTAGAAAAGGTGCTTTAGCAATTTTTGTATTGGTTTTATATGTTTACTTGGTACAATTTTCGGATTTTAGTTTGATTTACTTTTTAGAAAATATGCTCTATAACATGGCTAGGGAGCATATTGATTTATTTATTTATTTTTATCAAAAAAATAATTAGCCAAAAAATATTTCATATTTCGGGAAACTAATTGCATTTATAACCTAGTATATGCATGAAGTAAAGAACTCTATAATATTTGAAGTGTGCATCTTCATAATAAGAAATATTTTGAGAAACTATATAAGGTCATTTCATATTCTATATTGTTAAAAATGTGCTAAGATGCATAGGCTCAATTTTAGAAGTATTAGAAATAGCCTTCTGAGAAAACCCCTATGAATTAGAGTACTAGCTAATTAAGAGCATCGTACCAATTGGACTCAAAAGTGTCAAGATATCTAGAAGTCTCACTTCATCATAAGATCACGGAAACAAAAGCCAAATAGTCAATTACAAGTTGTGTAAAATATGCATAAAGTTAAAAACATTGTCATTAATGATATATTTAGCCAAAGGAACAATGCTTAGAATCTTGGTAGTGGGATTTGAAACCTCAAGGTTATTACTAGGATTTTGCTTGTTGTCTCACGAACTTTTTCTTTTTTTTCAAAGATGCCATTGAATCATTGGAAACATAAAAAGGAGAATATTTAATCTTCTTGGAAACTCCATTCTCTTTTTTAAAGAATGTAGAGGCCCTAGCAATAGTTGGGTGTAAAACTTGCTCAATAGTATATGCTTGGAATCTTAGAGGAAAAGTTAAAAACCTCAAGCTTCTTTCTAATATATCTCGTCACAACCTTGGGGCTTGTTTTCTTGATAAAAGACGCGAACAAAGCATTAGACACATAAAAAGAATACAATATTTCTTCCTAAAAACTCGATTCTCCTTGTTCAAAGATGTAGACACTCTAGCAGCAAATATGCAGAACACGTGATGATTAGTATATGTCTCTTTGAATCTCGTCCAATTAACATAATGTCCAAAATATGATAAAATATATACATCTTTATAAATAATTCATGACCTTATGAAAATGAATTAGAGACTCATGAGAACCTATTACTTCATTACATTATGTTTTAAATTTTTCTTGCTACTACTCTGTAGATTTAGCAGTTGGTATTTAAGATGAAATTATTGATTAAAATTAATGTTTACTATTTTACTATGTTTCTATTATTTTCTACTCATTGATCGGTTGCAAACAATGGAATCTTCAAATTTCCTTACAACCACTTCCTCTATTTCTTTGTCACATAGATAGGTACTCACATTTACATTATTGGAAAAAAAAAAAAACCAAAAAACAAAGGATACTCAAAGAAACAAAGAAGACTACATATTATATAGGACATTTAAAAAGGTTCTTCTCTGATTCTTGGTAGTTTAATATTCACTGTATTTCATTCTCTTTGCATTATAAAGAATTTTTACATTTGTAAAACTTGTCATATTGTCTCGATAGACTTTATGGCAATGAAAAATATCTTTCGTTTGAATGGATCAAAATTGCAGGAAATTGATCACAAGTTATATAGACTCAATCTACATAGATTAGATCATTTCTTCTATTATCTTGGCGATTGTTTATTTAACTCATTTGTTGTTCTTCTTCACTTTTGATACACTTCAACTAAAATAAAACATGGAATTGTAAAGCACTTCTAACATTGCGTACATCATGGACATGATGATGTTTTGCATTCATTTCATATTAAATTGAATCCTGAGCATCTTCCAACATCAAAAGCACCCTATAGGGTGAGCACACCTTAGTTGGTTCAGTTAAAGTTGTAGTTGAAGGAAATGTTGTACATGGGGTACATTAGGTTGAGTGTATCGCCTTGGGGTGCACCAGTGTTGTTTGTAAACAAGAAAGATGGTACTCTTATATTGTGCATTGACTATAGGCAACTGAACAAAGTAACGATCAAGAAAAAGTACCCTTTGTCGAGGATTGATGATTTGTTTGATTAGTTGAAGTAAGCAATTGTGTTCTCTAAGATCGACTTGAGATTAGGATACCATTAGGGACATATCAAGGAAGAGGATATCTTCAAGACTGCATTCAGGACCAGGTATGGGCATTATGAGTTTGTTGTTGTTCTGTTCAGTTTGACTAATGCTCCAACTACATTTATGTGTTTGATGAATAGAATGTTACATCCTTATTTAGACAAGTTTTTTATTGTATTCATTAATGACATATTGGTATATTCTAAGAATGAGGAAGAACATGTAGAGAATTTAGCAACAGTGTTGAGATTGCTAAGAGAACATTAGCTGTATGCTAAACTTAGCAAGTGCAACTTCTTCAAGAATGAGGTACATTATTTGGGGCATTTTGTCTCCAAGGATGGCATAACAGTGGATCCAAAAAATATAAAGGCTATCATGGAGTGGGTAGCTCCTAAGAATGTGGATGAGGTGAGATCATTTATGGGATTGGTAGGTTACTATAGGAGGTTCATCAGGAACTTTTCATGCATTGCATATCCTATAACATCATTGTAATGGAAATGTAAGAAGTTCGAATGGACATAAGAATGTGAGCCTAGTTTTGAGCAGTTTAAGTAGTTGTTGACACATTCACTAGAGTTAAAGATTGTGGATTTGGACAAGGAGTTCGTAGTGTGTACAGATGCTTGCAACAGAGGACTTGGTGGAGTTTTCATGCAAGAAGGACATGTAGTGTGCTATGAGTCACAAAAATTGAATGAGCATAAGCAGAACTATCCAACACATGACCTTGAGCTGCAGTGATTGTACATGCATTGAAGATGTGGAGGCACTATCTTCCTAGCATGAGGTTTACATTGATGAGGGGTCACAATGGGTTAAGATATTTGTTTGATGAGTTGAATTTTAATGCCAGGCAAGCTAGATGGTTGGCTACCCTTAGTGAGTTCGAATTTGAGATCAGATACGTCAAAGGGAGGAGAACCAAGTTGGAGATGCTCTTAGCAAGAAGGTATGGTAAATCATATAGCAGTTATGAGCTCTTATGGGACAAAGTTATAGGATAGGATCTTGTAGGTAGGACAACGAGATGAAAAATACATGGATATTATGCATGGGTTACATCAGAGCATAGATATAGGTATAGGTGTAGACACAGGTATAGGTACATGTGATCGAAATATAGACTATCATCTCACAGTAGATGGCTTGGTGAGGTTTAGAGACAGGAACTATGTGCCGAATTATAGTGAGCTCAAGAAGCTTATCTTGAGGGAGTTTCATGGCAAGCCATACTCAAGTCATCATGGCTAGATGTTTAGATTATCAATAGGTCAAGGAAGAATGTAAGCATCCAAGTGGTTTATTACATCCTGTAGCAATTCTAGAATGGAAATGGGAGATTATTTCCTTGGATTTCATCACAGGTATTCCGAGGACAGTAAAGCAACATGAATCTATTATGGTTGTGGTTGACAGATTGAGCAAGGTAGCTCACTTTTTTCCAGTAAAGACTACATACTCAGCCAGTGAGGTAGCACAGGTGTTCATCAAAGAGATAGTGATACTGCATGGTGTTCCAAAGATGATTGTGTCAGACAAGGATGCAAAGTTCACTTCTAAGTTTTGGAAGGAGTTATTTGCAAGTTTGGGTACAACGTTGGCCTTCACTACAACTTATCATGCATAGACAAATGGAAAAATAGAGAGGGTCAACAGGATCTTGGAGGATATGTTGAGGATGTACATGTTGCGCCAATAGAAGAAATGAGAGGAGTACCTTCTATTGGTTGAGTTCGCATACAAAAATGGTTATCAGGAGTCATTGAGGATGTGTCCTTTTGAGGCATTTTATGGATGGAGTTGCAACACTACCATCAGCTAGAGTGATCTAGTGAACATGGTACTTATTGGACTAGATATGTTAGCAGACATGGAGCAGGAAATATAGGTTATAAAGAAGAATCTAAAGGTGGCACATGATAGACAGAAGAGTTATGCAGATCAACACATGGTGTTAAAGGATTTTTAGGTTTGGAAGAATGTGTATTTGCACATCAAGCCCAAGAAAATCTCTTTTTGGATTAGTTCATGTGCCAAGTTGGCATCACGGTATTGCGAGCCTTTCAAGATACTTGAGAGGATTGGAACAATGGCATATCGACTTGAACTACCTCCAATAGTGAAATTCCATGATGTTTTCCATATTTCATTGCTTAAGAAGGATATAAAGGATGTTGATCATGTTATTGATTAGTCTGTATTGCGGGTGGAGCAAGAAGGAGAGTTCCAATCAGAGCCTCAATGCATATTGCAGCAGAAACATCTCATGCTCAGGAACAAAGCCATAGAGTAAATTAAAGTGTACTGGATGCAATTTGGGCCCGAAGAAGCTAAATGGGAGATGATGGATAAGATGCGGGCACTATATCCTTCGTGTTTTCTGGTTGAGGCAAAATAGTTTTGGTTTGATGTTGGTATATGTTTGTCATATGCTAATGTTTTGGTATATGTATGTATATGTATATGTATATGGATGTAAATACCACAACGAGCTAAGTTATAAACTCAAAGAAATGGTATGGTTGTCATATCATTATGGTTGTTATATTGTCATGTTGTCACGATGTTTTTATTTTCAGCAGATCTTTCATTGTAAATACTGCTAAGTTATAAATCTCCATGGGCAGTACATTTTATTTTCAATGATTTTGCTGAGGACGTGGTGTGGTTTAACACCAAGGATGGTGTTCCCCAAGGGGGAGGGTTCTGTAACAACCTTGGTGAAAATTTCATGTAATAAAAGTTAATAAAGGAAAAATAAGACCATGGATAAGGGACATTTATTCCAAGTTGAATGTTGGGAAAATATATCCTAGTGGGCATCACTAGATGTGTGTTTGGGATAAGAAAAATTGACAAAGGATAAGGCAAAGACATTAAAAGGAAAAAAGGCATTTTTGTCACATTTATTTATGAAAATAAAGGAAATTAGGAGAAAAGGAAGGTGAAAGGTCACATATTGCACGTGAGGAGGAAATTGAAGGAAAATAATGGAAAATGAAGAAAATAGAGGCCTCATTCATAAAAAGGCTTCTAAGGATCAGTGGGAAAGTTTTTTGCTAACCTTTTGCCAGTTCAATTCTCTCTCGCTCTTGGTCACTTAGAGATTTCTTGGAGCATTCTAGATTTGGATCAAGGAAGGAAAATCAACCAAAGGCAAAGGAAGGAAAGCAAGGATCAAGGATCAAGGAAGAAGATCATGATCAAGAAGATTCAACAAGAATACTTGTAGGTAACCTTTTGCATGTATGATTTCCTAGTTGGTTTGGACATACATGGCTTTGTATGTTGGTGTATGATTCTCTTATTGTCGGTGACATGGTTTTGCCAGGTTATGATAGTGGTTTTCATCCTAGCCTTGCCTTTATCCAGATGCCATGGTGTTGGTATGTTTATTTCAGTTTTGAGCTTTGGTTTTCCAGATGGATTTTGGAATCTAGAGTGGAGCAGGTCTCAAGGTTCATTCTCAAAGACCTAGGAATCCCTTGCCTAGTTTTGGCAGGATACACTTTAAATCCTAAGGGTGAAGTCTCAGTTTAGGGCCTAGTGATTAGGGTTTGGATTGTGGTAAAGCCTAAGAGACTGATCTCGGTTTAGGGCCTAGTGATCTGGGATTGGATTGTAGTAAAGCATGAGTGACAAGGAGATTGAAAATTCCTCAAGGATAGTAATGGATTCCGGATGGCATTCCAAGTTTGGCTCGGTTGTGATCAGAGCACCGATTTTTGTGTGATCACATTCGGTAAGTGTGAAAGTGGTTTAACCTCTATATTCCCTTGGCTTTTCTTGGATTGGTTGTTCTCTCAAATCCCACATTCATGCTTGAAATATGGCACAGGGGTGACTGGCTGAAAGAGATATTTGCTTTAGCCATGTCAATGGTCAGGTGGTACGTGGAATTCCTAAAACTGGTTGGATTTGCCTATGATTAATAAAAGCTAAGTTCTCTTACTTTTGTAATTGTTTACATGTGGATTTAATGGCTGCCATATATATGATATTTATATGGTTTAATGTTGGTTATAAGCATGGTTCATGTCATTGTTATTTCATGTATTTACTTCTAATTGTTAAATGGATGGATGTAAGACCTAATTTATGGTATGATAGTTCAATGGAGAAGGAGGTGATTTGTTACGTTTCATAAGTTCTTTCAATCATTTATGCTATGTCTTGTATCCTAGAGATGTAGGTTGCATTGATGCCAAGTGTTTGACAGAATGTCAGTCCCATTTGGGGATGCTCAGGCCTAATCTTGGGCTTGATTTTGAGTATTCAGTATTTTTATAATGTCTTTGAATGATTCTGAAGGTTGTAACAAGTTCTAGGCAGAGGCTATAATTCTGGGCTAGAAAAGTGGCTCAAATTAGGTTCATTGGCATAGGTCCGCTAAGAAAAGTCCATAGTCATTGGCAGAGAGGCCGATGAGAGCGACTTTGAGTTTTTGGTCATTGTCTTGCCTATAGCATGAGAACGACTCTGGGTTAAAAGGATTAAATCATCAGTGGGACTCAGGGACGGGTTGTTTGAGTGGCTGACATGTCTCGTGAGGGTTTTCTGCTAATATGAATGGATTTGTTTGATATGTTCTATCAATTCCATTTCCTTAAGGTCACCTAGGAGATTGAGTCCCTTAGTAACCTCTCTCATCACATGTTTGCCTAGCTGGTTGGTTACTTGGGTGGACCTGGAAGGAGGGAGTGTTACATCATCAACTGATGTTACAAGGTACGTTGTTAGACAAACCAATCTCGTGATGACATGTGGCACGATTGTACAGTCCAGATTGGTAGTTTGTGATTGGTTAATTATTTGTTGATGTGGTCCAGTCACAAGGCACCACATGACCCTCTATTATTGGGAAAAAGTCTTACAACAGGACCAAACAAGCGTGGCAAGGTTCAACCACATGACCTCCAACAAACTAATCAGCTGCCTTACCATTACTCCATTCCATTGGTATTGAACATATTATCAATGAAATTTATTTAAATTAAAGTTAGGCTGGAGTTGGCGGGAGGGGCGAGGCATGTGGCCCCTGGCTTGGTCACATGTTGTTCCACATGACCCTGGCGCGAAAGAGGAGGGGCTAGGAGGTTAGCCCTAGCCCCTGTTGCATTGAACACTCTAGAACCGTCAATAAGTCATAGAAGAGAGGGTGGGGAGAGAATCCCTAGCCTGTGGTCTTGTAGGTAACCGAAAAACTATTAGCGAGAGGCTCGGATGGGGGTAGGCGGGTGGCACACTGCCCATGCCTAGTCCCCAACACATGATGCTATATGCCCAGAAGTCGGGAGCTAAGGAGTTGGATATTATGCCTATTTTGCGCTCTTAAACAGGCAACAAAATGCACCGATTGCAGCAGGAATCACACCAATCCTAAGAGAATTTGTCACTTGGTGGATAGTGGAAAGGCAAAATACCTAGAATGGTTAGCCAATTTTGTAGAATTTTAGAACAAATAGCATAACCTGGTTCCAAGAAGCATATCTTGGTCATTTTTTAACCTTTTTGAGCTCAAGAAGAGCCTAGATAGGAGTTTTTGAGCATTATGGACATAATGGGAGTGTCATTTTTTGCAATTTGAGCTATGTAAACTCATGTAATTTCAGATTTGATCATCTAATATAAAGATCCAACATTGGAATCTAGAGCTAGAGATGTAGCCAAGGAGGGGTGAACTTCGTTATCAAATTATTGTTTCTGTGATGTTGTTCATGGTCTATTTTTCTCTGTTTTATTTCTGCAAACTTAACTAAAAACAATAAGTTTATGTGCTTTTGTGAATTGATCCATTTCCCACATGACATAAACTTGATTGCAAATTTTTTATGAAATGTTCATGTTTTTAATTCCAGATCAATTAAAAGGATAGGAAGTCAAGCATCGTAAGAAATATTTTAAAATTGTGATTTAATATGGGAATATATAGGACATCCTAAGTGAAAATCCTTTTCATCTTTATCAATGCCACAAAGATGACAAATTGTTTCAACCTACAATTTCATAGGAATTGTAGAAAGAAATGTTGCCTATGGAGCTTGTGAGAGTTGTTTTTCCTATTTTAGTAATGTCGATTTTCTTCTTTATGGTAGTAAAAATAATGAGACACCTTGGATTTTCTAGAGTAGGGTTCAACCCCTCTTTATAGTATCTTACTTTTCATTAATCCTATATTTATTTTTGATCTTTTAAAAAATTCCTCTAATGTTTTTTTTTGGTATAACCCATAAGAATCGACAACTGGGATAGTCTCATACTTGCGTGACATGAAGTCGATTCTAGCTACTACCACTATACCTTTGGGGGTGTACAACGTGTCCATATCTTCATACACTGGGCCAAGATCGAGGAATTGGACCTTACATCTCTTGGTTTGCACAATTTCAGATCACTTCTATCACTAATTTAGCTCCCCCCCCAGGACAATTCCTCTAATTCTTTATGACATCACACTTTCACTAATATTTTAATATCAACATTATTGTCAAAAGTGACCTCTTTCTTTATTCCAAAATTAAATTATTTAGCTAAGACGTGGAATGCTTATGCCATCTCCATTTTAGTTGCAAGTGGTTTTGGCTAGAGCTTGAATTAAGCTTAGGAAGAATCTCGTCTTCTGTGTTGTTTGTCTTGTTTTTTTACATTAGATACCTAGTTGTATCTATGCTCTTAAGGGTGTAAATAATTTCTTTTACGAGGTAAGTTGTGAAAAAAATTAGATTGATTTATTTTTCTCTGTGATTCTATAGAGATACTATAGCCCCAATTTTCATAACGATATACAATAATAGAAGTGAGAAGAGTTTCAAAGAAAAGTTGCCTCTTGTCCCATAACCAAAGGTCTACTAATTTATAACTACTTAACAACTATTTTCAAGTCCACAATAAAATTTCCACTCCATTTATCCTTTTTCTAAATGTTACATTTCCAATTAATCTTGTGAAGAAGATATATTATGAGATATTTGTATGAAGCCACTTCCTTCAAGCCATTATTTTCTTACACAAAAATAAGTGATATATTTGAATTTAGTTACCATACAATTGGTATCAAGTCTAGTAACGTCTGGTTCATTACAGTTAGTACTCATTATATAAGTCTATAAATGGATAATTCTAGAAGATCAATATCTTTCAAAGAGCTTGAAGCTGAAGAACAAGCTGAAGAAAACCCATTAAGGGATATGTTTGCATCTTCATATGAAAGGGTTATAAATTATGCAGAACTTGAATATTTTGAAAGTCAGCCTGCACTTGAGTGGTGCTTTCCTAGTATCTCCTCATTAGAAGTATATGCTGACCTATCTATGTTCCATCTTAAAGCTGTAACTAGAATATCTATCAAAGAAAGTATTAGTCAAATACAAGAGAACTCAGATTTTGTACAAACAATTTCTCTTCTTGATACTAAGAAACTTCAAGCTAAAGCTAAAAGATTGGGAACCAAATATTTGCATCTAGGGTGGATAAGGATAGGGATCAATCCCTTAGTCCACAAACGATTGAATACTTTCTTCTTGCCAAAATCAGAGATTTGACACATAACAAGTATTCTGATTCATTGATAGAAGGGGTGGTTGCTCCATTATCAAATGGACCCGTATACTTTAATTTCTATCCAAAATTTCCTGTATACACAGTTGATGAGCACATCAAAGATATCCTACAACTACAAGTTCAAACAAAAGGGTTTGATATGAACCAAAAGAGAAATAATATTGCCATTCAAACTCGTAGTTTTTTCATACATACAAACACCCTCTATCCTGTAGTCCTCCATGCTCCCAGCAAAGAATCCAAATTCAGTGTGGTTGTTCTAACAGATACCCAAAATTAGAAGTTAGAACATCAGATTATTAAATGGGAACACTTAAGCTTCCCAGAACATTGGGTTGTTGATAACCCAAAACTTCCAACAATGCAAAGGATCACTCCTACTGATATACAAGAAGGACCATCATCTGTTGTAGTGTCCTTTCCTAGAAGATCTACAATAGATCACACAAGGATCGACTTAGCTTGCAAGTCATCGTCTATGTATATTGATCCACAAATAGTAGATATTGCTAGTTCTTTTACACCATCCGCAAATTGCCTGCATATAGATCTATTTGAATATGCCCAGATTTAAATTTTTCATATATGCGAGTCATTTTCCTAAACCGCAATCAAAATATAAATCTTAGCAACATTGATGATTCTGTCTTACATCAGGAACCACCGTCCAAGGACAGGAGAATCTCCTCCTACAACCTCTATCACTCCGTGTCCAAATCCTAAGTGTTTTGAAATACCATTCCCTTAAGATGTTCATCATGTATTAATGATTCATGAGCTTCCATCTTTGGAAAATGAAGATCCCTGTCTCAAAGATATGTTTAGCAAAATGCGTCCTACTGGTATGCCGCACTATGGTTTATGGTATCTGGAATAACTTGATGAAATAATCCCTCAATCCAGATTTAACAACTTTGTGCCTTTTGATTGCAAGAAGCCTTCAAAACCAGAAATGCACAAGTTCTTTTTAGTTATGGAAGGATGTAAGAAGCATACAATTGATCATTAATGGATGAAAAATATGCTTAATTGGGATTTATACACTCATCTTGAGGTTGAAAGTTTTGACCTTAGCACTCCATACCCAGAAAAAATAAGATTATCCCATGAATGGAAAGCATACATTCAAAAGAATAACATTTGGTTGTCTTTTTATGAATGGAAGAAGAAGAAAGAAAGTATAAATGTACAAATGGAAGATGTTGAATCATCCTCCGTAAAACATTCTTGGACCGTTGCAGATGGTAGTAAAATTGAAACTTCTACCACTTTCCCTCGTTACAAAGGCATTGTATTAGGAGAAGCCCAGAACAATGCTAAAGCCATTCCTTTGGTCTTAAAGGATGATGGTGCCCTTGGCATTGATGGTATAATACGGAAAGACAATAAGCAAGTAAAATGGACAAATACAACAGTTAAAGGATTAGAAATGAGTTGTGCAAAGTCTATTGTAGTTGAAGAAGATTTTGACAATATACAAGTCTCTGTAAATAGTATTAATAAAACTCTAAATGATGTGAATTATTACACTACTGTACTAAAAGGCTTTGTTAAATAATCCTTAACAAGGATAGAAGATGTTGAAAGAAAAGTAAATCTGGGAAAACAATCTACTCAAGAATCTATTGAAGAACTCTCTGAAAATTTTGATAAACTACATATAGCTCCCAGAGACAAACCGATTCCTATTTCTTCTCTATCAAGAGATCTGTAAATATTCAGTACCCTGTTAAGCATATTGATATATTTCCTTCTCACTTCCCTAAAGAAATTGACGAAACACAATATGAGCCAATAACTATCTCCTCACTGTTTAAAGAAGCAGAGCAACCTGAAAGCTCAAAACCACATCTATTCCCTATCTATGAGCCTCTCCAAAGTCAATATACCAGGTATCCAACACCTGATCTCAGTGGGAAAGGGAAACTTCTAGAAACACATAACTTCCAGCCTGAATCACAGAGAGAATGGAATATTGATAATCTAAGTGTTGCTCAGATTCGACAAATGATAGATCTTATGTTTATAGAATACAAGCTTATGTTCCTAAGGGGAAAAAATGAAATCAAAGATTTTAAATCTATTGATCAATGCTTTACTGGAACATTGTTGAGATGGTGGGAAATAGAGTCATCACTAGCAATAGTGGAAAAAATGGAAAATGAGATCTTGAAATATGAAGCGAGAGATATCATTCATAATTCTGATGGAGCTCCACAAAGCAATATGATTGGGGACTAACTTCATTTATTTTAGAACATTGGTGTGGAGGAGAACTTGAACTTACCAATGAGCATGAGATAATTCTCATGAATATTAAATGTAATAAAATGTCTCATTCTGAAAATTTTCAGAGAGACTGGATTCAAAGAATATATGAGGTTAAAGATAGAAAAAATCTCTTGTGGAAGTAAATCTACTTAGCAGCATTGCCTTCAAAATTTGTAGATTATCTAAGACAACAAGATGCTTTTCAGTTGCCTTTTGAATCTTTTACTTGGGGAGAAATATACAACACCATAACAAAAGTTTTGGTAAATTTATACACTAGTATGAAAGTTAATAAATCTTTGCAGAAGATGTCAAGATTACCATACGGCAAATCCATCTGTAACAAATATGGCCTTGCTATAGATGACCCCATAGTAAAAAGAAGAAAAGCTAAAAAGAAGGCTAGGAAAGAAAAAAGACAAGAACATAGAAAATATCCATAGAGGAAAAGGAAAGGGACCAAGAAAGGATACTATAAATATGTGCCAAAAACACATTACTATGAACCCAAGGATATTCATATGCAGACACAAAAGAAAGATCAATGGAATAAATTGATTTGTTGGTTCTGTGGCCAACCAGGACATACCTCCAATAGTTGTCCTTTATCAAAAGAATATAAGAGAAACAAAGGAAAGGTATCCTTTGAAGCTGCAAACAAGAAAAGGATAGTAAAAACAGAAGGCATGGTGCGAATTCTGTGTTATAAATGTGGTTCTAAGAATCACAAATCTGAAAATTGTCCAAACATCTCATTTAAAGAACATATACAACAAAGACAACACCATTCAATATTCGAATCATTTGAAAGTTCTTCTTAAAAATGCTTTGATGAAGAATTAAACATGCAGATGAATGAATGTGACAACACTAGTTCAGATAACTGCTAGTGTGAATCAAGCACTGAATCAGAAATCTCATCTGATGAAGAACTTGTTTCTTAGCCAAAGGAGAAAGTTCTCATGGCACAAACCATGGATGATGTAGAATCAAAGCTACTTACCCAAATCAGAAAATTGGGAGAAGGAGAGATGAAGGAAAAGTTACTAGAAACTTTTCTAATCACAATGCACAAAAATCAGGGGAGCAATAGGAAGACTGCCTCTAAAACTGAACCAAAGGCATTATTCATCGATGCCTCATTTGAAAGAAATACAATATCGTTTCAGAGAAGCCAACAACAATATAACACCAGAACCCTCACATTAGGAGAAGTCAGCCAAGAGACTCATCATCTCAAAAAATAATTTCTCTCTAAAAGCACAGGTCTCAGAGTTAGAAAAAGGGAAGAAAACTAAGGATGCATATGATGAATACTACACCAACCCAAATATTGAAATATTTGAAGAAAAAATGATGATACTATAAGTTTCATCGACATGAGACTAAGGGATATCCAGTATCAGCAACATCATGTTATGCTAGATATATTTATAAATGGTGAAATGTTTTCCCTAAAAACACTTATTGACTCTAGCGTAGATGTCAATATTCTAAATTCAAAAATAGTACCTGCAAAGTACTATGTAAAATCCTTTATACAAGTGATTGGGTTAGGATTTTCTTTAAAGAGCACTGCATCAAATTAAAATTTGTTGTTGTAGACATTCCTATTGATTGTATCTTAGAGAATGTGTTTTTGATAGCTTTAGAGCCACATGGGTCAGCTAGATAGAAAGATGGCAAGGCTGGTTATTTTATATATGTACAAAGCTTAGATGGAAAATTACAAACAATCAAGTTGCCCTTTGTCTCTACTCCCAAACTGTCTACCATGGTACAAGCAATGCAAAAGATCAGAAAAAGAAAAAAAGAAAATTGAAGAGCTCAAAGAGCTAAAGACCACCATAAAGATAGGAGATTATCTTCAGACTCCTATAATTAAAAAAAGGATCTCAAGTTTGAGAGCATAGACAAAGAAAGAATGTTGTGCTGAAGAACCAAATGTGTTTTGGCATAGAAAACAACACTGTGTAGAATTGCCTTACAAAGATGAGTATAAAGGAAAACCCTACAAGGGTAGAGCAATCCATATGAACAAAGAGTATAGAGATCTTTGTCAAAAAGAGATACAAAGCCTCCTAAAAAGGAGATTGATCAGAGAATTTAGCAGTCCTTGGAACTACTATGGTTTTTATGTTCATAAGCATTCAAAACAATTAAGAGGGATCCCAAGATTGGATATAAACTATAAACCTCTGAATATTGTCCTCTCATATAATACTTACCCAATTCCTCACAAAGGAAATCTTCTAGCAAGAATAGCAGGGGCTAAAGTATTTTATAAATTTGATTTGAAATCATGATTTTGGTAGGTGGCAATCAATGAAGATGATAAATTTAAGACAACTTTCAGTTTCCCAGTAGGACACTATGAATGCAACGTCATGCCTTTCAGAATAAAGCATGCCCCCTCCAAATTCCAGAAGGTTATGGATAATATTTTCAAGCCATTTTTGATTGGTTACTAGTATACATTGATGATATACTTATATTTTCTAAAAACGTCCATGATCACTTTAAACATATCCAGAAATTTGTACAACTTGTCAAAACCAATGGATTGGTTCTTAGCAAGAAAAAGATTGAATTATTTTAGACTAGTATCAAGTTTCATGGCCAAACAATTAAAGATGGGAAGATCACTCTGCAAAAACATGCTCTAAAATTTGCTGATAAATTTCTAGATATTATCACTGACAAAACTCAATTACATAGATTCTTGGGATGTTTAAACTAGGTAAGAAGCTTTTATAGAGATTGCGCCAAAGATAGATCATTACTCAACAAAATACTACAAAAACATCGAGAACCTTGGTCTCAGGCCCACACTGAAGCTGTTAGAAGAATTAAAATCAGGGTAAAAACACCTCCTCTTCTTCAGATTGCTGATGAAGATTCTTTGAAAATTGTTGAAACAAATCCCAACAATGAAGGGTGGGGAGGAATTTTGAAGCAAAAGAAAGAAGGAGAAGAAAAAATAGTTCAGTTTGTATCAGGGACTTGGAGCCCACCTGAGAAAAACTATTCTACTATAGAAAAAGAGCTCAAAGCAGCATGGAACTACATTGATAAATTCGATGTCCACCTGATACACAAAAAGTTTCTCTTAAGAATGGATGCCTCTGCACTAAAGAAAGTCCTTAGTAAATCTATAAAGAAAGTGGGAAAAGCTAAGTTCGCAAGGTGGTGGGCTCTATTTGCAAATTTCGACTTTGAATTTGAACACATCAGAGGCGAAAAGAATTGTCCTCATAACTTCCTAAGAAGAGAATATTTAAATCAGAAAGACATTGCCATGGTGATAGTAACATAATGGGACCCTTCCCAACATACAAATACTTTGAGAAGTATTTCTGAAATTCAAAACTAGGAAGAATACTATTCAGAATGGAAACCAACATGGCAGCTAAGAAACATAAGAGTGCTCGATGCGAACTTGCAACCTCATTCAAATATTTAGCACTTAGTACATGAAAGGAAAGTATACCCCAAAGGTAGAAAATGGATACATGGCCCTGGTGTATCAAAGGAGTATGATGGCCACACATTTGGCTAAAGAATCCCTAAGCCAAAATTTTAGAGATGTCAATATGATCTGGATAGAAGGAAGCAACTAGAGGAGAATCTTCAACAAATATCTTGCCATAAATCAGACCAGATGGACGGGATAGTACGACATGCCAAAAATGTGGCCATAAGGTAATCCAAGCCTTCTC
Organism: Pinus taeda; assembly: GCA_000404065.3. Lineage (NCBI taxonomy): Eukaryota > Viridiplantae > Streptophyta > Pinopsida > Pinales > Pinaceae > Pinus > Pinus taeda. Next base: position 129,584 of record APFE030581942.1, read on the forward strand.
TTCCTTGATACCATTTACAACGTTTTAGACTACAAAAAGTTGTGGTGGGACATCATCAATGTAGATGGAAAAAATGAAACTCACTACACAAGAGTAAAATTCAGGGCCACATGGACCACACAAAGACAACAGCAATGTGAATGGCTTCAACAATGGTGGAACAATTTAGACCTCAACAAGACTGCTATGGATCCTCTTTTCTTCCAGTGTGAATTTCAGCTAGAATGTGACACTTATGGATTTTTAACTAAATGTTGGCATTCTCCATGTAAAATTGTTGGAGATGTCAATAATTATCAAGAAAGTCAAATTGCTAGTCACTTTATAAAAAGACACTATGAATGATTAGTCATGACTAAGATTAAACACCAAATTGTCTTAAGAAAGCCTACGATTATACGAAGAATTTATACAAAGGCTTGGGATTCTTGTAGATATTCTTAGATAATATTTCCAGGGGCCACACCCTTGGGGGACTAATGGTTCTCGTAGGCTTGTCCTTAAAGCTTCCACAGTGTAATAATGATGTCTAGTCACAAGAATGAATGTGACCAATTTTCTCATGGGATTTTATGTTGAAAAACATCCACTATGTAAAAGTTATTTACAGTACAAAGTTTTCTATGGGATTTGTTCAAATCTTCCATAGTGTAACCTAGTACGAAGATTCCTCAATCACGAGACTCGGAGCACGTCTCCGACTTTTGGTGAGCTTTGAGCCACATCTCTTCGACTGACAAAAGATAGTATTGAATCTATCCACCTAAACTTTTGTCCCCTCATTTTCCTATGTAAGGAAGGAGTAAGGCTCACTCTAGAGCATTCAAAGTGTGAGTGTGATTTTGTTGAGGTTTTTGAGTTTTTGAGTCTGAGGAGGATGTTCTTGCTTCCATCTCTTTAGAGTTGGATCTGAGAAGCCTGCACATCAGAGTGAGAGATTTGGTGAGAACCTAAAGTGGCCAGATTCTTAGGTTTTGAGTTTGTGTGTTTCATAAGAATTCATGTTCAAAAGTCAGAGTCTGTGAAAGTCCAGGGAGCCTTCAAATAGCTTCTTGCTCGACAAGTCGCAACATCTGATAAATGCCTAAATAGTCTATCTCTAGAAAAGAGCTTCATAATTTCTCTCTGAATTTGTAAAAATCTTCATAAATAATATGAGTATCCATTTCTAAGTTGAACTTTCATCTGAGTACTTTCCCATTTTCTGCCTATGTTATATTATCTGTTGAGGTAGTATCTGTGAGATAAGAGGTTCACTTGAGGTTCGCCAAGGTCTAAGGAACACCAATCCATTAAAGACAGGAGGCCATGTGAAGGACGCTAGTGCATGAAAGTCCAGAGGTTTGTGTACAGGTTCACGTAAAGGTTCGTGTATTGATCACAAAGAAGAGACTCAACAAGAGCAAGCTTGCAGAAGCCCCTGCTACAAATTGGTACCAGATCCAGTAACGTCTAGTTCATTATGGTTAGTACTCATTATATAAGTCTATAAATGGATAATTCTATAAGATCAGTATCTTTCAGAGGGCTTGAATCTGAAGAACAAGTTGAAGAAAGTCCATTAAGAGACATGTTTGCATCATCATCTAAAAGGGTTATAAATTCTACGAAACTTGAACATTTTGAAAGTCATCCTCCACCTAAGTGGTCTTTTCCTAGTATCTCCTCATCAGAAGCATACGTTGACCTATCTATGTTCCATCTTAAAGTTGTAACTAAAATATCTATCAAAGAAAGTATTAGTTAAATACAAGAAAACTCAAATTTTGTATAAACAAATTCTCTTCTTGATACTAAGAAACTTCAAGCTAAACGTAAAAGACTAGAAACCAAATATTTACATCTAGGGTGCATAAGGATAGGGATCAATCCCTTAGTCTACAGAGGCCTGAATACTTTTGTTCTTGCCACAGTCATAATAAGTATTCTGATTCATTAATAGGAGGGGTGGTTTCTCCATTATCAAATGGACTCATATACTTTGATTGTTATCCAAACTTTTTTGTATACACATTTGAGGAGCACATCAAATATATCCTACAACTAAAAGTTCAAACAACAGGGTTTAATATGAAGAAAAAGAGAAATAATATTGCCATTCAAATTTGTGGTTGTTTCATATATACAAATACCCTCTATACTGCAGTCCTCCATGCTCCCAGCAAAGAATCCAAATCCAGTGTGGTTGTTCTAACAAATACTAGAAATCAGAAGTTAGAACATCAGATTATTAAATGGGAAGAATTAAGTTTCCCAGAACATTGGGTTGTTGATAACCCAAAACTTCCAACAATGCAAAAGGTCACTTCTACTGATATACAAGAAGGACAATCATCTGTTGTAGTGTCCTTTCCTAGAAGATCTACAGTAGATCGCAGAAGGATCAACTTAGCTTGCAAGTGATTGTTTATGTATATTGATCCACAAATAATAGATGTTGCGAGTTCTTTTACACCACCTGTATATTGTCCGCATATAGATCTATTTGAATATGCCCAGATTATAAAATTTTCATCTCTGCAAGTCATTTGCCCAAGCTGCAATGAAAATATGAATCTTAGCAGCCTTGCTAATTCTGTCATACATCAGAACCATCATCCAAGGATAGGAGAATCTCCTCCTACAACCTCTGTCACTCTGTGTCCAAATCCTAAGTGTTTTGAAATACCATTCCCTCATGATACTGATCATGTATTAATGATTCATGAGCTTCCATATTTGGAAAATGAAGATCCCTGTCTCAAAGACATGTTTAGAAAAATGCATCCTACTGGTATGCCACACTATGGTCTAGGGTATCTAAAACAACTTGATGAAATGATCCCTCAATCCAATTTAACAACTTTGTGCCTTCTAATTGTAAGAAGGCTTCAAAACTAGAAATGCACAAGTTATTTTCAGTTATGGAAGGATGTAAGAAGCATACAATTGATCATAAATGGATGAAAAATATGCTTAATTAGGATTTATACTCTCATCCCAAGGCTGAAATTTTTGACCTTACCACTCCATACCCAGAAAAAATCAGATTATCCCATGAATGGAAAGCATACATGCAAAAGAATAACATTTGGTTGTCTTTTAACAATGTAAACTTTGAAACGGGAACTATGAACTCAAAATGGGAACTCTGGCACAAAAACCCCCAAAAAACATCAAAAACACTGCTAAAAGAGAAAAGTGTGTATATTGGAACGATGTTTTTTTTTTTTAGGTGCCAATTTTGAACGTGTTTTAAAAATGGCGGTGACTACGAAATTTACTACGAAAATTTCATGCAAAATATAGCTTCAAAACGAAAATCATGCTACTGGAGTAACGTTTTTTTTTTAGGGTCAATTTTCAAACTTTTTAAAAAATGCTAATAAAACCAATTTTTTATGTCTCAAACAAA
>APFE030581945.1:0-24161 GCA_000404065.3 Pinus taeda
TCAGAGTCAGAGGGGTGATGATATATATATAGGTGTTGACCTGTGAAAGTGCTTCTAGCCGATTGCAATAGAGGTACAGCCTTGAAATCTGTGTAGAAATCATATGGAAGACGGGAAAAGGTATGATTTGTATACATTTTCCTTTGTAAATGGGTTATAAGGGAATTAGTACTGATAGAGCATTTTATGCAATAAATATATGTTAGTCAAGATTTAAAGAGGTGAAGGTTGTATATGTGTGGTTTAAGGGTTCATAATCGTAAATGAAGGTTTATAAGATTTAATGAATCCTGAGAGAAAGGAGAAAGGGTTATATTGAGAAAAAGTCCTGATAGAGGGTTCAAAGTGGGGTGATTGGGTTCTAATATAAAGGAACCATGATAAAAGGGCCTTAACCATCACATTTAATCAAAATATTGACCTAGTAACTCATATCTATTCCTGGGAAAATTGATTTATGCATAGGTCTACATGCATACTGTGGGTGTGCAGGGGTAACCCTGTGTCAAACTCCTTGTGTTTGTAAATAAAGAAGTGATCAACTGGTGGGATTGATGAAGGAAGTCCTCTCAGATCCCTATTTTAGTTGGCAGATGGTGTGCAGTCCTAGTGTTAGAGTCGGTCCTTACAGCCCTCCATCAGATATTAGTTCGCTTTCTGCATATCATTCTTACGTGTCTCGCTCGTTACACTTTGTTTCATTTCACTAGGGGCATGCCATTGACTGACGAGGGGGTCTGGTTGTCTTGTGTTTCCTCATGCTTGTACCTGCAGGGTTAATTAAAATGCTAAAAAATCACAGAAGTTCACGGTCATTGCATTCATGGTTATAAATGATTAGTTTCGTTAAAAAGAGTCTTAAGTCCTAGAGTCTAGGGTTTTCACTCCTTTGCATACATATAATAAAGGCCCGCAGGTCATGAGATCGGTTTCAAGAGATTTCTATTTCACGTTTGTTATCAAAAGCATTTGAAGACATTTCTAGTCCAAAACTCTGTTTTGGAACTAGAAATTGTCAAACTTCAATTTCTTGTAATAAATGTATTTGTTCCACCATAAGAAGTTTCATTAGTCCAAGATTCAGAAAAGCATGGTAAAGCCAAAGAAAAGCATTGTATTAAATGACCAAATGTCAAAATGCCAAACATTATGAAAGTGGGTCATGGAGTAATTTAAAATCAAATATGATTTGATGAGATATTTTCTTCACATATAAATCATGGAAAATCATCCATTTCCACCAATTCTCAAGGCAAAAGTCGAATTTGTGAAGTGGAGGGCTGAAGACGTGTTTGCAAGGTTGATTGACAGGCTTTGAGGGTGCGTGCAACCCATACAGAAGGCGCGCTACGCATAGGGAGCGCGCTACGCACTGAGTTTCACCGGCCTGTGTAAATTTGCATGCGCGCTATGCATAGGGAGCGCACTATGCACTAGGTAGGCGCACGGCACATATAATCTCAGAACCAAAAAATTTTCCTTTGTCCAGATTCATGCCAAATTGCCTCCATCAACTTGCAAGTAGGTTCTTTACATTTGTTCAGTGAATTTTTGGCATGATTATGGTGTTTTGAATGTGGAGAAACAAGTGTTTAAGATAAAGATTGTAAACCCTATGTTTATTGCCAAATTCACTTCTTAGGGTTTGAAAAAAAAAATATTAGGGACTGTGTGGGGGTTTTTCAAACTTGTGCTATTGATGTCATCTATTTTCAGTGCTGTCTATTCTCATTATTAACCTTAGCCTCACGCTCTCTCTTTTCCATTACTTCTCTGCTGTCATTTTTATGGCCATTGTCATTTTCACACTACTTTTCAATGTAAACTCAGTTGACAAAACTACTTTCATTGTGGCTTTTCTATGATACTTTGATACACATGTGACACATTTGAGGAGTAAAGCATACATTGAAATTTTTGCCTTCACTATACCTATATCAGTATACATATTGCAGACATCTTGTTTTCAAAGCCATGTCAGAGACGGATTCAGTTTATGAGCAGGAGTATGACAGTGATTCCACAGTTGAGGGTAATGTGCCATGGAGGTCTCACAAAAGTAGCAAAGGTTGTAAGAATGTTAGGGAGGAACCTACTTATTTGGCTCAATTGCAGGCTTACCCACTTGCAATGGATTGTTTTCAGCATCAGTCATGTTTCCAATACTGTGAGATGATCTCACAAACCCAACATCACCGTGAACTAGTTTGTTTATTTGTTCTACATTTACATGATGGCCGTGTAAACAGTGGACACTATTCCTGGTAACAATGTGCGTGTGTGTGTGTGTGTGTTGACCTACGAAAGTGCCGATAGCCGATTGCGATAGAGGTACAACCTCGAAATTTGTGCAAAAGTCATATGGAAGACAGGAAAAGGTATGATTTGTATACATTTTCCTTTGTAAATGGGTTATAAGGGAATTAGCACCGATAAATAATTTTATGCGATAACCAGATGTTAGCCAAGGTTTGAAGAGGTGAAGGTTGTATATGTGTGGTTTAAGGGTTCATAATGGTGAATGAAGGTTTGTAAGAGTTAATGAATCCTGATAGGAAGGTGAAAGGGTTATATTGAGAAAAAGTACCGATAGAGGGTTCAAAGCGGGGTGATTGAGTTCCAATATAAAGGAACTATGATAAAAGGGCCTTAACCATCACATCTAATGAAAAAATGACCTAGTAACTCATATATATTCCTGGGAAAAATGATTTATGCTTAGGTCTACATGGATACTGTGGGTGTGCAGGGGTAACCTTGCATCATTTGGTATCAGGGTTGGATTATAAATGAAGCATTTAGTATCATGCAAAACAAAGCAATTATGGGTGAAATTTTCTTGAAAGAATTCAAAACAGAGATATTTGGAAGGATGTGTATGTAGGCAAGGGAGATCAAATTCTAATTTGACAATTAAGCAACCATAGTACAGTTGGGAGAATGGAGAAGAATAGTTAAGTTCTTAGAGGCAGGTGAGTAAGAATTAAAAGGTGATTGCAGAGGCAGAAAGAATCCACAACGATGTTTTGAAGAATGGAGATTCACTCGGATGTGAAGAGTGAATGGAGAAATAAGAAAGGTATAATTTATTTTTTATTTAATTCTGATTTGAGTTTGCTGACAAAGAAATAGATTAAAGATTGATGGTTGCATCTAATGAAGTATCTCAGCAAAAGGAGATCAAGCCTTAAGAAGCAGTAATGAAAGAAACTGTTAATGATTTTTGAGTGGAAGAAAACTCAGCAAAGAAGGAATCGTTTCTGATAGTTAAGCTTTGCCAAGATAAAGTGGAAGATTTGAAGAAAGGATCAGATTCTAAATATGATTGAAAGTACCTGAATATTGAGAATTTGTACAGTGGAAGCATGAAGATCTGCTAAAACAGATTTGCAGAAATGGTGAGATTCTAAAGGTAGTTGAAGGTATGCAATTTTGTCTAATGAGTAGCAGATATTGAATGAGTGAAATTTTAGAGCAGGATTACAGTAGTTAAATTGTAAGAAGGATGTTTACAAGTTCTTGAAGTAACAAAGCTTGAAGATACAACTAAAGGCTAGTGAAGGACAGTCCATTCAAAGTGCAGGTGAATGGGGAGACAAGATCAGATAAAGATCTTGAAGATAAGATGATATGGGTTTATTTTAATTAGATTTGAAGATTGAAAAGTTGTATTCTTTGCATTTGTGCACAAAATATGTTGTAAAGGTATGTTGCAACTCCCAAAAGCAATTCCACAAAGGATGTCATAGAATTGCTAAGAGATAAAGGAAGCTGGTAAGATTTCTTAAGTGAAAGCAGAATTGTGGCAGAACCTTGAGGAATTCCAACAAAGATTGGATAAAGAGGACAATTGTGTTCTTAGAAGATGCAATCAGTTAAAGGCTAGAAGGAGCAAAGAGAAGTGCTTGAGAGAGGTTCCAAAGATAGAGAACCAATTTCTTACCAAAATATTGAGTGAGGAGGGCTGGGTGAGGTAAGTGGCAGCAGGGCTGAATTGTTGTTGTAGAGGCTTTAGTAAAACTCGTAGTGAATGAGTGAGGAACTCTTAGTGATGGAGAGGATGATGACTAGTGGCAGTCATAACAGAGGTTTTGAAATAGATCACAGTAGAGGACAAAAGGAGGAGGATGCCAAGGTAAATTGCATGAGAATGAGTAATGAAGAATGTGAGACGGAGAAGGCTGAGATATCAGTTCAACTTGAAGTGTTAATGGAGATGTCGCAAAGAAATGAAGTAGACCAGAAACATGGTTATGTCATGAGAAAGAAAGTGAAGTGGTAGAGGCTACAAGAGAAGAGGAATCAGCAAGTGAATATGCAATTAATAAAGGAGCTAAGGGAACTTAAACAGATTTTAGATGCCAAATTAAAGACAGAGAAACTCGAAAGAGTTGAGATACAACAAAAGGGAGACGTTGAAGAAGATGTTGAAGTTTCGATATGTGAACCAAAAAGTGGACCATTATTTTTTGAAAGTGATGAAGAGCTAGAGGAGTTGAATCATATGAATGAGTCGAAGTAGCCAAAATACTTGATGACTGAAGCATCAAGTGAGACCAGAAGGTCTTGTATTTTTAAAACTAATGATTTGTGTATGATTGCAGGTTTGGAAGAAGATAGGCAGTCTTTTAAAGTTTTCAAAAACATGAAAGAATACCTTCCAAAAGATGAAATTTTTGAAATGGAATATGACCAGGAGGTTGGGAAAGAATCAGTTCACTACAGTGGACAAATGTTGAAAGACATCATTGAAATGGATGATGAGAAGGAGAGAATAGCTAACAGTCTCAAGAGTTATTTGAGTTTGAATCAGCATACTGATATGCTGACAGAAGAAGAGGAAGCAGAGAAACATACTAAAGTGTTTCCAAAGGGAAAAGAGGTACAGAGACCTTATATTTTTTATTATAATGATTTTCTTATAATTGAATATGTTGTTGCAGAAACTGGAACATATTTGGCACAGGTGGATAGCCAAATGAAAGAAGAAGAAGAAGAGCATCTACTGAAGGATGTCAAGAAATATTTAGTAGAGGAAGAAGGACCATGTGATGATGGGTCAATAGAAAATGAAGCAATGGGAGATTGTGTAAAAATTCCAAAGTTCACTCCAAATAAAATCATTGAGATATATAGGGAATTAGACTTGAAAAAAAGAAAGTTGGAAGAGCAGAGGATAAATGTTCAGGATAGATTGCTAAAGAAGGATGACAAAGTAGTTGTCATAAATAATAATCAAGAAGAAGTTGACAGGTGAAGAAAACAGAAGCAGGAAATTGTTCTGAAATCCAATATAGAAGCAGCAGGAAAAGTTCAAAATAACAATAAAGAAGAGGGTAAATATGAAAAGGAAACAATTAGAATAAGTGAAGAACAAGCAAGAATGAGAGTTTAGCAATTAAGAGATGAAAACAATAAGTAGACAGAGGATATACTGGACAGAGAAATTTAGTTGATAAGAAGGTTCATGATGAAAGTGTCTCAGAGAAAGATAATAGCAAGAAAGGAGAGGAGTGACAACAATAGGAAAACAATAGCAGACTATGAAAGCAACGCAAGTGGAGCATCACAACATAAAGTATGGAGACCTGGAGAATAGCAGTAGACAACCACAGTAATAGAGCAATTGACAAGCAAAGACAGATTACAAAATAAAGTTTGGGTTCTAGGAGGAAACAATTATCCAGACTTATGACTAGGTGGTCATAAATTTTCTTACATGGGGAGTTTGATGCAGGAGCATCCAACTCAACATTATCAATGTATTCTAGTAGACATTAGGGGTCTTGTGTTTCAAGGAATTTGGTTTCCTAAGTGTTGAGTTAATGTAATTATTTAATTTTTTGAGAGATTTTAATGAGAATAGGAATTGATTGAATATTGTGAGGCATAATTGTATATGTTCTCGAATATAGGAGAGCATGAGAGATTTAGGATAGTTGAGTAATGAGAGGATTAATAATTTATTGTAAATATTAGATTAGGAGTCAGTTAATGATTTTGTGGATTTGAAAGAATCCTTAGGGATGAGAAAGAGATTTTAGGAATTTGGTTGAGGAGTTTATGGATCTAAACCAGAAATTGGTTTTAGAATCCCTTTGTATAAATATAAACCCAAAAGGCATGTACAGGGGTTGGATAGGTTATATAGGTAGATAGATAACCAATTGGAGTGTTTTGTAAGCCTACGGGAAAATAATGAATAGAGGCCATTAAATTAGAAGACCAGGCTGAGGAGAGATAAAGTGACTCATTATGTAATTGTTGTTGACATGTATATGTACAGATATTAATTTCCAATGTATTAGTGTGTGTTTCAATGTATTAATTGATAGATTGAGCTTATGAGAGAATGGCATAATATATCTATATATATTAACATATCTATAGATATATATATCTATATATATATTATATATATAATTATATATATTATATATATATATTATATATATATATATTATATATATATATATATATATATATATATATATATTATATATTTATATATATATATAGTGATATATATATAATATGTTAGATAGATAGTAGATTATATAGATATAGATATATTTGTGCAGGAAAATTTAGTGAACGCAAAGAAGAGATCGAAACAAAGGAGTGTAATGAATTCTTTGAACCCATTTGAAGGATTAAAGTGGAGCTTTAAAGGGAAAACATTTGAATAAAGACGCAGAAATGAGTTCGGGAGAAAATGGAGCAGTGGAAGAGGAAAAAAATGAAGCCTTCAGAAGAACCAAACCACAGAGGTAAAATTGAAGAAATCGCGTCAAAAACAAGTAAAAGGGATGAACAATGAAGTGAAGAGGGATGGATAGGATCCATTTGATTTGGAAGATCAACGGTTCAGATGATGTCGTTGAGGAGTGAGGCGAGATATCGCATCAGCAGAATTATTTATAAATATTAAGTCTCACAAGCCAAATTCCAGTTTACACTAAATTGAGTGCAAAACATACTCGAAATTAAGTTCCTGACTTGAAGTCCTATAAGGAGAAGTTTATACCCTTATCGGGTCCAAAGAACTAGTCAGATCGGAGATTTTAAACAGAAGAGTTAAGCACAACGGTCTAGTAATTATGATCAGGTGATTAATCATCGACTGTTAGATCGCGATCCTAATCGATGGTTATGATTAAATCGACCATCACATATTGGAGGGTTCAGTGATTGGAGCATCGGTTAAGGAGGTCGACCCAACGATCTATAGATTTGGGTATATATATTTTAAAGTATGATGTATATGTTGAAAGCAGGTTTTTCCTTTGTATTCCATAAAGGGTGAGGCCGAGCCATTTAACAAAAAACGTAGTATTAACAACTCCGATAGTTGGAGATCAGAGTCAGAGGGGTGATGATATATATATAGGTGTTGACCTGTGAAAGTGCTTCTAGCCGATTGCAATAGAGGTACAGCCTTGAAATCTGTGTAGAAATCATATGGAAGACGGGAAAAGGTATGATTTGTATACATTTTCCTTTGTAAATGGGTTATAAGGGAATTAGTACTGATAGAGCATTTTATGCAATAAATATATGTTAGTCAAGATTTAAAGAGGTGAAGGTTGTATATGTGTGGTTTAAGGGTTCATAATCGTAAATGAAGGTTTATAAGATTTAATGAATCCTGAGAGAAAGGAGAAAGGGTTATATTGAGAAAAAGTCCTGATAGAGGGTTCAAAGTGGGGTGATTGGGTTCTAATATAAAGGAACCATGATAAAAGGGCCTTAACCATCACATTTAATCAAAATATTGACCTAGTAACTCATATCTATTCCTGGGAAAATTGATTTATGCATAGGTCTACATGCATACTGTGGGTGTGCAGGGGTAACCCTGTGTCAAACTCCTTGTGTTTGTAAATAAAGAAGTGATCAACTGGTGGGATTGATGAAGGAAGTCCTCTCAGATCCCTATTTTAGTTCGCAGATGGTGTGCAGTCCTAGTGTTAGAGTCGGTCCTTACAGCCCTCCATCAGATATTAGTTCGCTTTCTGCATATCATTCTTACGTGTCTCGCTCGTTACACTTTGTTTAATTTCACTAGGGGCATGCCATTGACTGACGAGGGGGTCTGGTTGTCTTGTGTTTCCTCATGCTTGTACCTGCAGGGTTAATTAAAATGCTAAAAAATCACAGAAGTTCACGGTCATTGCATTCATGGTTATAAATGATTAGTTTCGTTAAAAAGAGTCTTAAGTCCTAGAGTCTAGGGTTTTCACTCCTTTGCATACATATAATAAAGGCCCGCAGGTCATGAGATCGGTTTCAAGAGATTTCTATTTCACGTTTGTTATCAAAAGCATTTGAAGACATTTCTAGTCCAAAACTCTGTTTTGGAACTAGAAATTGTCAAACTTCAATTTCTTGTAATAAATGTATTTGTTCCACCATAAGAAGTTTCATTAGTCCAAGATTCAGAAAAGCATGGTAAAGCCAAAGAAAAGCATTGTATTAAATGACCAAATGTCAAAATGCCAAACATTATGAAAGTGGGTCATGGAGTAATTTAAAATCAAATATGATTTGATGAGATATTTTCTTCACATATAAATCATGGAAAATCATCCATTTCCACCAATTCTCAAGGCAAAAGTCGAATTTGTGAAGTGGAGGGCTGAAGACGTGTTTGCAAGGTTGATTGACAGGCTTTGAGGGTGCGTGCAACCCATACAGAAGGCGCGCTACGCATAGGGAGCGCGCTACGCACTGAGTTTCACCGGCCTGTGTAAATTTGCATGCGCGCTATGCATAGGGAGCGCACTATGCACTAGGTAGGCGCACGGCACATATAATCTCAGAACCAAAAAATTTTCCTTTGTCCAGATTCATGCCAAATTGCCTCCATCAACTTGCAAGTAGGTTCTTTACATTTGTTCAGTGAATTTTTGGCATGATTATGGTGTTTTGAATGTGGAGAAACAAGTGTTTAAGATAAAGATTGTAAACCCTATGTTTATTGCCAAATTCACTTCTTAGGGTTTGAAAAAAAAAATATTAGGGACTGTGTGGGGGTTTTTCAAACTTGTGCTATTGATGTCATCTATTTTCAGTGCTGTCTATTCTCATTATTAACCTTAGCCTCACGCTCTCTCTTTTCCATTACTTCTCTGCTGTCATTTTTATGGCCATTGTCATTTTCACACTACTTTTCAATGTAAACTCAGTTGACAAAACTACTTTCATTGTGGCTTTTCTATGATACTTTGATACACATGTGACACATTTGAGGAGTAAAGCATACATTGAAATTTTTGCCTTCACTATACCTATATCAGTATACATATTGCAGACATCTTGTTTTCAAAGCCATGTCAGAGACGGATTCAGTTTATGAGCAGGAGTATGACAGTGATTCCACAGTTGAGGGTAATGTGCCATGGAGGTCTCACAAAAGTAGCAAAGGTTGTAAGAATGTTAGGGAGGAGCCTACTTATTTGGCTCAATTGCAGGCTTACCCACTTGCAATGGATTGTTTTCAGCATCAGTCATGTTTCCAATACTGTGAGATGATCTCACAAACCCAACATCACCGTGAACTAGTTTGTTTATTTGTTCTACATTTACATGATGGCCGTGTAAACAGTGGACACTATTCCTGGTAACAGTGTGCGTGTGTGTGTGTGTGTGTGTGTTGACCTGCGAAAGTGCCGATAGCCGATTGCGATAGAGGTACAACCTCGAAATTTGTGCAAAAGTCATATGGAAGACAGGAAAAGTTATGATTTGTATACATTCTCCTTTGTAAATGGGTTATAAGGGAATTAGCACCGATAAATAATTTTATGCGATAACCAGATGTTAGCCAAGGTTTGAAGAGGTGAAGGTTGTATATGTGTGGTTTAAGGGTTCATAATGGTGAATGAAGGTTTGTAAGAGTTAATGAATCCTGATAGGAAGGTGAAAGGGTTATATTGAGAAAAAGTACCGATAGAGGGTTCAAAGCGGGGTGATTGAGTTCCAATATAAAGGAACTATGATAAAAGGGCCTTAACCATCGCATCTAATGAAAAAATGACCTAGTAACTCATATATATTCCTGGGAAAAATGATTTATGCTTAGGTCTACATGGATACTGTGGGTGTGCAGGGGTAACCTTGCATCATTTGGTATCAGGGCTGGATTATAAATGAAACATTTAGTATCATGCAGAACAAAGCAATTATGGGTGAAATTTTCTTGAAAGAATTCAAAACAGAGATATTTGGAAGGATGTGTATGTAGGCAAGGGAGATCAAATTCTAATTTGACAATTAAGCAACCATAGTACAGTTGGGAGAATGGAGAAGAATAGTTAAGTTCTTAGAGGCAGGTGAGTAAGAATTAAAAGGTGATTGCAGAGGCATAAAGAATCCACAACGATGTTTTGAAGAATGGAGATTCACTCGGATGTGAAGAGTGAATGGAGAAATAAGAAAGGTATAATTTATTTTTTATTTAATTCTGATTTGAGTTTGCTGACAAAGAAATAGATTAAAGATTGATGGTTGCATCTAATGAAGTATCTCAGCAAAAGGAGATCAAGCCTTAAGAAGCAGTAATGAAAGAAACTGTTAATGATTTTTGAGTGGAAGAAAACTCAGCAAAGAAGGAATCGTTTCTGATAGTTAAGCTTTGCCAAGATAAAGTGGAAGATTTGAAGAAAGGATCAGATTCTAAATATGATTGAAAGTACCTGAATATTGAGAATTTGTACAGTGGAAGCATGAAGATCTGCTAAAACAGATTTGCAAAAATGGTGAGATTCTAAAGGTAGTTGAAGGTATGCAATTTTGTCTAATGAGTAGCAGATATTGAATGAGTGAAATTTTAGAGCAGGATTACAGTAGTTAAATTGTAAGAAGGATGTTTACAAGTTCTTGAAGTAACAAAGCTTGAAGATACAACTAAAGGCTAGTGAAGGACAGTCCATTCAAAGTGCAGGTGAATGGGGAGACAAGATCAGATAAAGATCTTGAAGATAAGATGATATGGGTTTATTTTAATTAGATTTGAAGATTGAAAAGTTGTATTCTTTGCATTTGTGCACAAAATATGTTGTAAAGGTATGTTGCAACTCCCAAAAGCAATTCCACAAAGGATGTCATAGAATTGCTAAGAGATAAAGGAAGCTGGTAAGATTTCTTAAGTGAAAGCAGAATTGTGGCAGAACCTTGAGGAATTCCAACAAAGATTGGATAAAGAGGACAATTGTGTTCTTAGAAGATGCAATCAGTTAAAGGCTAGAAGGAGCAAAGAGAAGTGCTTGAGAGAGGTTCCAAAGATAGAGAACCAATTTCTTACCAAAATATTGAGTGAGGAGGGCTTGGTGAGGTAAGTGGCAGCAGGGCTGAATTGTTGTTGTAGAGGCTTTAGTAAAACTCGTAGTGAATGAGTGAGGAACTCTTAGTGATGGAGAGGATGATGACTAGTGGCAGTCATAACAGAGGTTTTGAAATAGATCACAGTAGAGGACAAAAGGAGGAGGATGCCAAGGTAAATTGCATGAGAATGAGTAATGAAGAATGTGAGATGGAGAAGGCTGAGATATCAGTTCAACTTGAAGTGTTAATGGAGATGTCGCAAAGAAATGAAGTAGACCAGAAACATGGTTATGTCATGAGAAAGAAAGTGAAGTGGTAGAGGCTACAAGAGAAGAGGAATCAGCAAGTGAATATGCAATTAATAAAGGAGCTAAGGGAACTTAAACAGATTTTAGATGCCAAATTAAAGACAGAGAAACTCGAAAGAGTTGAGATACAACAAAAGGGAGACGTTGAAGAAGATGTTGAAGTTTCGATATGTGAACCAAAAAGTGGACCATTATTTTTTGAAAGTGATGAAGAGCTAGAGGAGTTGAATCATATGAATGAGTCGAAGTAGCCAAAATACTTGATGACTGAAGCATCAAGTGAGACCAGAAGGTCTTGTATTTTTAAAACTAATGATTTGTGTATGATTGCAGGTTTGGAAGAAGATAGGCAGTCTTTTAAAGTTTTCAAAAACATGAAAGAATACCTTCCAAAAGATGAAATTTTTGAAATGGAATATGACCAGGAGGTTGGGAAAGAATCAGTTCACTACAGTGGACAAATGTTGAAAGACATCATTGAAATGGATGATGAGAAGGAGAGAATAGCTAACAGTCTCAAGAGTTATTTGAGTTTGAATCAGCATACTGATATGCTGACAGAAGAAGAGGAAGCAGAGAAACATACTAAAGTGTTTCCAAAGGGAAAAGAGGTACAGAGACCTTATATTTTTTATTATAATGATTTTCTTATAATTGAATATGTTGTTGCAGAAACTGGAACATATTTGGCACAGGTGGATAGCCAAATGAAAGAAGAAGAAGAAGAGCATCTACTGAAGGATGTCAAGAAATATTTAGTAGAGGAAGAAGGACCATGTGATGATGGGTCAATAGAAAATGAAGCAATGGGAGATTGTGTAAAAATTCCAAAGTTCACTCCAAATAAAATCATTGAGATATATAGGGAATTAGACTTGAAAAAAAGAAAGTTGGAAGAGCAGAGGATAAATGTTCAGGATAGATTGCTAAAGAAGGATGACAAAGTAGTTGTCATAAATAATAATCAAGAAGAAGTTGACAGGTGAAGAAAACAGAAGCAGGAAATTGTTCTGAAATCCAATATAGAAGCAGCAGGAAAAGTTCAAAATAACAATAAAGAAGAGGGTAAATATGAAAAGGAAACAATTAGAATAAGTGAAGAACAAGCAAGAATGAGAGTTTAGCAATTAAGAGATGAAAACAATAAGTAGACAGAGGATATACTGGACAGAGAAATTTAGTTGATAAGAAGGTTCATGATGAAAGTGTCTCAGAGAAAGATAATAGCAAGAAAGGAGAGGAGTGACAACAATAGGAAAACAATAGCAGACTATGAAAGCAACGCAAGTGGAGCATCACAACATAAAGTATGGAGACCTGGAGAATAGCAGTAGACAACCACAGTAATAGAGCAATTGACAAGCAAAGACAGATTACAAAATAAAGTTTGGGTTCTAGGAGGAAACAATTATCCAGACTTATGACTAGGTGGTCATAAATTTTCTTACATGGGGAGTTTGATGCAGGAGCATCCAACTCAACATTATCAATGTATTCTAGTAGACATTAGGGGTCTTGTGTTTCAAGGAAGTTGGTTTCCTAAGTGTTGAGTTAATGTAATTATTTAATTTTTTGAGAGATTTTAATGAGAATAGGAATTGATTGAATATTGTGAGGCATAATTGTATATGTTCTCGAATATAGGAGAGCATGAGAGATTTAGGATAGTTGAGTAATGAGAGGATTAATAATTGATTGTAAATATTAGATTAGGAGTCAGTTAATGATTTTGTGGATTTGAAAGAATCCTTAGGGATGAGAAAGAGATTTTAGGAATTTGGTTGAGGAGTTTATGGATCTAAACCAGAAATTGGTTTTAGAATCCCTTTGTATAAATATAAACCCAAAAGGCATGTACAGGGGTTGGATAGGTTATATAGGTAGATAGATAACCAATTGGAGTGTTTTGTAAGCCTACGGGAAAATAATGAATAGAGGCCATTAAATTAGAAGACCAGGCTGAGGAGAGATAAAGTGACTCATTATGTAATTGTTGTTGACATGTATATGTACAGATATTAATTTCCAATGTATT
The DNA here is from genome assembly GCA_000404065.3 of Pinus taeda. Classification (NCBI taxonomy): domain Eukaryota; kingdom Viridiplantae; phylum Streptophyta; class Pinopsida; order Pinales; family Pinaceae; genus Pinus; species Pinus taeda. Next base: position 13,669 of record APFE030581945.1, read on the forward strand.
AGTGTGTGTTTCAATGTATTAATTGATAGATTGAGCTTATGAGAGAATGGCATAATATATCTATATATATATATATATATATATATATATATATATATATATATATAGATATAGATATTTGTGCAGGAAAATCTAGTGAACGCAAAGAAGAGATCGAAACAAAGGAGTGTAATGAATCTTTGAACCCATTTGAAGGATTAAAGTGGAGCTTTAAAGGGAAAACATTTGAATAAAGACGCAGAAATGAGTTCGGGAGTAAATGGAGCAGTGGAAGAGGAAAAAAATGAAGCCTTCAGAAGAACCAAACCACAGAGGTAAAATTGAAGAAATCGCGTCAAAAACAAGTAAAAGGGATGAACAATGAAGTGAAGAGGGATGGATAGGATCCATTTGATTTGGAAGATCAACGGTTCAGATGATGTCGCTGAGGAGTGAGGCGAGATATCGCATCAGCAGAATTATTTATAAATATTAAGTCTCACAAGCCAAATTCCAGTTTACACTAAAATTGAGTGCAAAACATACTCGAAATTAAGTTCCTGACTTGAAGTCCTATAAGGAGAAGTTTATACCCTTATCGGGTCCAAAGAACTAGTCAGATCGGAGATTTTAAACAGAAGAGTTAAGCACAACGGTCTAGTAATTATGATCAGGTGATTAATCATCGACTGTTAGATCGCGATCCTAATCGATGGTTATGATTAAATCGACCATCACATATTGGAGGGTTCAGTGATTGGAGCATCGGTTAAGGAGGTCGACCCAACGATCTATAGATTTGGGTATATATATTTTAAAGTATGATGTATATGTTGAAAGCAGGTTTTTCCTTTGTATTCCATAAAGGGTGAGGCCGAGCCATTTAACAAAAAACGTAGTATTAACAACTCCGATAGTTGGAGATCAGAGTCAGAGGGGTGATGATATATATATAGGTGTTGACCTGTGAAAGTGCTTCTAGCCGATTGCAATAGAGGTACAGCCTTGAAATCTGTGTAGAAATCATATGGAAGACGGGAAAAGGTATGATTTGTATACATTTTCCTTTGTAAATGGGTTATAAGGGAATTAGTACTGATAGAGCATTTTATGCAATAAATATATGTTAGTCAAGATTTAAAGAGGTGAAGGTTGTATATGTGTTGTTTAAGGGTTCATAATCGTAAATGAAGGTTTATAAGATTTAATGAATCCTGAGAGAAAGGAGAAAGGGTTATATTGAGAAAAAGTCCTGATAGAGGGTTCAAAGTGGGGTGATTGGGTTCTAATATAAAGGAACCATGATAAAAGGGCCTTAACCATCACATTTAATCAAAATATTGACCTAGTAACTCATATCTATTCCTGGGAAAATTGATTTATGCATAGGTCTACATGCATACTGTGGGTGTGCAGGGATAACCCTGTGTCAAACTCCTTGTGTTTGTAAATAAAGAAGTGATCAACTGGTGGGATTGATGAAGGAAGTCCTCTCAGATCCCTATTTTAGTTGGCAGATGGTGTGCAGTCCTAGTGTTAGAGTCGGTCCTTACAGCCCTCCATCAGATATTAGTTCGCTTTCTGCATATCATTCTTACGTGTCTCGCTCGTTACACTTTGTTTAATTTCACTAGGGGCATGCCATTGACTGACGAGGGGGTCTGGTTGTCTTGTGTTTCCTCATGCTTGTACCTGCAGGGTTAATTAAAATGCTAAAAAATCACAGAAGTTCACGGTCATTGCATTCATGGTTATAAATGATTAGTTTCGTTAAAAAGAGTCTTAAGTCCTAGAGTCTAGGGTTTTCACTCCTTTGCATACATATAATAAAGGCCCGCATGTCATGAGATCGGTTTCAAGAGATTTCTATTTCACGTTTGTTATCAAAAGCATTTGAAGACATTTCTAGTCCAAAACTCTATTTTGGAACTAGAAATTGTCAAACTTCAATTTCTTGTAATAAATGTATTTGTTCCACCATAAGAAGTTTCATTAGTCCAAGATTCAGAAAAGCATGGTAAAGCTAAAGAAAAGCATTGTATTAAATGACCAAATGTCAAAATGCCAAACATTATGAAAGTGGGTCATGGAGTAATTTAAAATCAAATATGATTTGATGAGATATTTTCTTCACATATAAATCATGGAAAATCATCCATTTCCACCAATTCTCAAGGCAAAAGTCGAATTTGTGAAGTGGAGGGCTGAAGACGTGTTTGCAAGGTTGATTGACAGGCTTTGAGGGTGCGCGCAACCCATACAGAAGGCGCGCTACGCATAGGGAGCGCGCTACGCACTGGGTTTCACCGGCCTGTGTAAATTTGCATGCGCGCTATGCATAGGGAGCGCACTATGCACTAGGTAGGCGCACGGCACATATAATCTCAGAACCAAAAAATTTTCCTTTGTCCAGATTCATGCCAAATTGCCTCCATCAACTTGCAAGTAGGTTCTTTACATTTGTTCAGTGAATTTTTGGCATGATTATGGTGTTTTGAATGTGGAGAAACAAGTGTTTAAGATAAAGATTGTAAACCCTATGTTTATTGCCAAATTCACTTCTTAGGGTTTGAAAAAAAAAATATTAGGGACTGTGTGGGGGTTTTTCAAACTTGTGCTATTGATGTCATCTATTTTCAGTGCTGTCTATTCTCATTATTAACCTTAGCCTCACGCTCTCTCTTTTCCATTACTTCTCTGCTGTCATTTTTATGGCCATTGTCATTTTCACACTACTTTTCAATGTAAACTCAGTTGACAAAACTACTTTCATTGTGGCTTTTCTATGATACTTTGATACACATGTGACACATTTGAGGAGTAAAGCATACATTGAAATTTTTGCCTTCACTATACCTATATCAATATACATATTGCAGACATCTTGTTTTCAAAGCCATGTCAGAGACGGATTCAGTTTATGAGCAGGAGTATGACAGTGATTCCACAGTTGAGGGTAATGTCCCATGGAGGTCTCACAAAAGTAGCAAAGGTTGTAAGAATGTTAGGGAGGAGCCTACTTATTTGGCTCAATTGCAGGCTTACCCACTTGCAATGGATTGTTTTCAGCATCAGTCATGTTTCCAATACTGTGAGATGATCTCACAAACCCAACATCACCGTGAACTAGTTTGTTTATTTGTTCTACATTTACATGATGGCCGTGTAAACCTTGCCGGAGTAAATTTCATTTTATCACCAGAGACTATTGCTCAGGCTGCGAGGATACCAAATATAGGAGAGAAATGGAATAAACGTCAGCAGTTAGACAAATTCTACTATGAGCCATACATCAAACCTGGATATATGAGACACCTGAGCACGGTTTTTCCTTTCAGATTCCTAAGGGATGAGTTTGCACCATTGATGAAACTCATCATTCGGTATTTTAGTTGCGAGGGCAGATTCTCGCGTCTCTATGCGTACCATGTACGTTTGTTGATGCATTTCACGAGGGTACATATGATGAACATTCCGTATTTCATGTATCGCAACATAGAGAGGATGGTGGTTTTAGTACAAAAGAAGGCCCCAGCACAGCAGCATAGAAGTATATATCATTACGCGCTGATCAAGATCGTAGTGGTACATCAGTTGACACAGCAGGGCATTACTTGGGAGGATTTCATCTCTCGTGACTTCTTCACAGCGCCACAGCCGCTTCCCGAGGTAGTTCAAGATGAGGGAGAGCCTTCACACTAGCCTGACATTCCTGAGACCGAGCATATAAGTGCTCCATTGTATGTGACATACCAGCGAGGCCACAGGGCCTTATTTGCAGCTACACGACGAGTATTATCTCCATAGAATGTGGAAGGGGTCTCGTTGACTCCATCAGCAGAGCGAATATTATCTCCACAGAATGTGGAATGGGTCTCGCCTTCTTCTTCAGCACAGGTACAGATCTAGGACAGGGGCAAGAGGCCTATGCATGATGAGGGTCCTTCAGGAGACCGGGACACTAATTTCACGACCATTGATGTTGATGCTAGCTCTCCTAGCTCGGAGCTAAAGGAGATCATCCAAGAGAAAAAAGCTGAGAATGACTCACTGAGAAATAAATTGCAGATGGCTCAGTGGGTGATAAACTACCTGGAGCAGCGTAACAAATAGCTAGAGGATGAGCATACACTTTATGAGTTGCGGCAAATTCGTGAGGATCGACAATTGGCTCGAAAGAGACCTGGTGATATGACACCAGTTGATCGAGAGTATTACCTCATACGTGTTAACATGCATCTGGAGAAATTTTTGGTAAAGGCCAATAGAGACAAAGAAATACTTCGTCATATGAAAAATCATTATTGGGCTCGCATGCATGTCTGCAAAGCAAAAATGAGGATTCTAAAGAGGAGGTTGAGCAAAGCACTAAAACGGCGAAAAAGGCCTAATCCACTCCAGATTTTGGCCGAGGCTTCGTTGGCTGGACATAATACATGATGGAGGGTCTTCACTCCGAATTTGAGCAAATTCGGAGAAATTTTTGTCTTTTTGAAAAATTTTGGCCTAAAATCAGGTTTTTCAGCCCAACGCGTAGCGCGTCGACGCGCTCGCTTTTGATTGGGACACTTGCTGAAGGAAAACTTTATATTTTTGGGTTTGTCATGGTAAGTTATGCATGCTCAATTATTGCAGAAGCATTTCATCAAGTTCTGGATGATCAAAAGGCCCTAAAACACCATGAAAACCACCTTGCTGCCACCTTTTGCTCCAGCAGGAAAAACTTATGGGAGAATGACATTTTGAAGGGGAAAATGAGCTCCAAATTGTGAAATTCCACTTGGGCTAGATAGTAGACATCCAAGGCTTTCCAACCAGCTATTGTGAGCTTGATTTTGATGTCAGGAAGTGCCCCAAAAGTAGGCTCAAAGGCGCACTACGCATAGAGCTCATGCGCGCGGTGCATATAGATTTTTGGTCAAATTTTCATCTTCCTGCACAGGAATTCAGCCAGTTTTCACCAGTTTCACCTTCTGATGTAATATGTGACTTATCTGGATGTAATTTGATGTGTATGATGTAACTTTGGCACTTATTTACCTATTCTAGATGATTCATTTAGAAAATAGCAAAATTTAATGTAATGAATCAGTTTCCCTTCTTTTAGAGATAGGTTGTTTCGATGCCTAGTTTTCAGCTCTATGTTTGGAATTAGTTCAAACTAATCCTAGAAGGATGAGCTCGAACCCTAGAGTTGTGGGAAGGGTTTAGGAGGTCTATATGATGTAATTTTTGAGACATTCTACAGGTTGGACTCTTGGGAAAGATTTTGGCACATTATTGTACATATTTTTCATATTTTGGCTAAGGAAAGATCAGAGGTTTTGCAGCACCTGTTGGGATTCTTGTGGCTTTCAATTCTTGATGGTGTTTTCTCTCAGTTTATTGTAATTTATTTCATTTTTAATGTATGTCATTCCCTTCTTATGCTTCTGAAACTAAATGAATGACTAAATGAGGTTGAATTCATTGATTTCAGTGCTCTGCCTTTTAAATTGTTTAGTTTTACATGTTTTCACTTGTTTGGAGAGGATCCATGTTCTCTCGTGCCCTCTTCAGCTCCTTTTCATTTTGATCCATCCATACACTTAATCAAAAAGCATTAAGACTACTGCCTACCTTGCCCCAACTCGAACTCTGCAAAGATCTGGCCTTATCCCCGGACCCAAAATTGTTTCTTCCCATTTCTCCAACAAAACCAAAAAAATCAAATTCAAACTTTCCTATCTCTTTACTAGCCTAAAATCAGTTCTCATTTTAAGTCATCTCGCACCCTATTGCTCATTTTATCGATATTGACTGGAGAGAGCCCTCTCCTGTCCTCGTAGGGCTAGCTACGCGGCTAAGCTTGGTTTGATGTTGCCTTGAGTTTTGCCTTCCTCATCCTGAGGCAGATTTGAGCACTAATATAGTGGAAACCATACTGGGGAAAAATCTCAATGGTTTTCTTGTTGATGTGTTTGTTTCATGAGTCTTAGATGGAGTCTGAAGTCATGCCAGGTAGCTTTCGAAACGCTTTTTCCATGCATAAGCGTAAGTAGATAAACACTGCTTCAGTCGATCTCCAGTTAGCTTGTGAATGCAGCACTTGACTTGCAAAATCACCCCAGTAAACTTGTTCGTTCTAGACCTTTGGATGATTGAGTCTAGAAGTTGACAGGCTAAATTATTTATGTTCCTTTGATCTTTTGACAAAGCACACTGGCTTCAAGAAGACATACTAGAGCTAATCCAGATCCGAATCCACCTCCTGTCTACGAAAATCCGAATTTGATTCGAAAACTCCTTCATCAAGAAAGCTCTGCGACTCCTGTGATTAAATCTCATTCATGTCCTACAATTTTTGAATATTTTGAAGAACTTGCTTTTGATGAAAAGTTTGAACTGTCATTGTTTAAAACCAAGTCTGAAAATGCTCTTGATTCTATAGTTCCAAATCCTGATTTCGCTGCCGCTCTTGAAATCGAAAAGTCTAATAAGTCTATTGAGAATTTTATTTTAAGACAGCTCCAAACTACAATTGAGGTTACAAATATCATTTATTTTCTAGAAACTGCATCTTCTACCATTGTATCATCCATTACGACATCCACCTCTAGCAATCCTATTGAACCGCCTTTCATTCCCACCATCCCCGTGCAACCTATTATTTCTGATCAAAAGTCTGCAGTCAATTCGCCTTCATCCACTATTTCCATGCCTAAAACTACATCTCCTCTGCACACACCTCCTCATACACCTCACACCTCAACTGCACATACTCCCCCAACATCTCCAAGGCTGATTGCAAATCCACCAAGAGCCATGGCTGCCAGATTTGCACCTCTTGCTTTGCCGACCAATTTAGATCCTATGCCTGCTGATTATCAGAGCAAGATTCCTATATTCGATGGCACACCACAAAGTATATCAGCTCAGCAGCATATTGTTTGAATGACAGACTTTTTGGACCTGCATGAAATTGATGCAGAAAATGTCTCAATGAGATTGTTTTCTCAGACTTTTGGAGGAGAGGTTCGTAAATGGTTCAGAGCTTTACAGGCCAGGAGTATCAACACATTACAGGAACTTTAGACTTTGTTTCTAGATCGGTGGGAGATGAAGAAAGATCCGTTGCAAATCACTTTAGAGTATACCAGCATCAAGCGTAATCCTGGTGAGTTGATTCAGGATTATATTATCAGATTCAATACAGTGTATAATGCAATTCCAGATGACTTAAGACCGTATAAAAAATCAGCTCTTCTTAAATTCCCGGATGGTTTTGATCCGAAGATGGCTTATTCACTATGAGACAGAGATCCACCTACCTTAGAAGATATTCGGAAGATTTTTGTTAGTGTTGAGGCGAATCTAAATGATAAGAGAGTACAATTGAAAGCAGAGAAAAGAGTGACTATAAAGGAAGAGTCTACATCAGAACCACCCTGGCTTCGTGAGATGGAAAAAATGTTAAAAAGAATGAACCTTGACAAACCAGAAACATAGATTCGTAATCCAAATTACCATGGCCAGCAGCAGCCACAGTTCAGAATTAAGCAGCATGAACAAAGAGCACAAGAGCCGACAACCCAGCAGCAGATTAAAACTCCTCTTTTGCAGAATTTTGTAAGTCAAGATTCAGACGATGATGATGATGTAGTAGGGGAAAAAATCACTTCTTTACTCCCGACGATCTGCCCATTTACATCATTGAGGATGAAGAATATGGAGAAAGTTCAGCTGCCCAGAAAGATGAAGATTTCATCTTAGCAAATGATGCAGATTTAGAGGAAAAATCAGATGATTACCAAAGAGGATATTTGAATTCTTTGTCTGCTCAACAGAAGCAGTACTCATTGAGAAACCGAGATGTGTCCATAAATCCAATTCAGAAAAGAAAATAAGCTACAGCACAGAAGACGGATTCACCCATACCACAGAAGAAAGGAAAAGAGACAATTAATCCCACAGCTAGTAAAGTATCATCAACAAAAAAGGAAAATCAGTCAAGTATAATCAAGGATAAGGTTGAAAAAAAGGAAGTTCCGGTCAAAGAAGTTGACAGAGTTTTAGCATTTAGTTTGGAAAATGAAATTTCCAAATTAAAAATATCTATTCCTTTGACAGAAATCATGAGGAACAACAGCTACCGTGGTCAAGTCTCTAAAATTCTAAATTTTTATCCAATGTTTGACACGGTAAATGTTGAAGATGATCAGCCAGAATTGATATTTGGGCCTGCATTAGATGGTGAGTTCCCTGACAGTGATGTTCCTCCCTTTTATATCAGTTTGAGGTTGCATGAATATGTATTGCACAATGCCATGTTCGATTCAGGTGTTTCGCACAATTTGATGCCAAAGGTGATCATAGAAAAATTGGGACTAGACATTAAAAGGAAATATCATGATTTGTATTCATTTGATTCCAGTCGTGTGAGGTGTGTCGGACTCATCAAAGATTTGGTTGTAAGCTTAGAAAAAATTCCAGCAAAGAATGTCTTGATGGATGTGGTTGTGGCGAACATTCCTCCGCAATTTGGGATGCTCCTTTCAAGATCTTGGGGGGCAAAATTGAAAGGTACACTACAGTTAGATTTCTCTTATGCAACAATTCTAGTCTTTGGCCAAATGAGAAAGTTATATCGAGAGCAGAAGATGAAATACATGATAACCAGCAAAGAGAAGCCAATCAACCATCCTATAAATTACGTACATACTGACTTAGAGTCGTTTGTGTTGCTTACTGATAGTTTTAATGATATAGATAGTCAATTAGTTCAGGCAGAAGATATACCAGAAATCACTGAGAATTTTAGAGAAGTTCTGCAAAAAGAAAGAAGAGAAAAGCAAACTACTGTGGAGCAATCAGCTAAAGACAATGGGCAGCAAATAGGAAAAACAGAGCTGGTGCAATTTCAGCATTTAGAGGACGATAAAGATGGTCTTTGGACCATGGATTTTGATGGCGCAGTGGGTTGTGATGGTGCTGGATTTGGTGTTTGGATTCGTAGTCCATTTTCCGCTACGGATAAGGTTCCAATCAAAGTGAGAGTATGTTCCTACAAGCTAGAATTTGATTGTTCTAATAATGAAGCGGAATATGAGGCTCTAATTGCTGGCCTTAAGATTCTTAGAAAGCTGAAAGCGAAAAGGATTGCAGTCTATGGTGATTCAGAGTTGGTGATCAAGCAGGTTAAGGGTGAGTTTCAGGCCAAGCATCCTCGCATGAGAGCTTATCGTAATGCAGTCTTAGATATTCTGAAGTTATTTTCTGATCATACCTTGACATGTGTGCCTCGCATACAAAATGGTGTTGCTGATGGACTTGCTAAGGCAGCAAGCAATTTAAAAATTCCAATGAATTCCAACAACAAGTTCAAGATTCATGTAAAACACCGTCCCACTGTTCCAGACAATCAACGATGTTGGCAAGTCTTTTAGGATGACGAGGAGATTAATCATTTTTTGCAGAATAAGGGTAAGTTTAAAGACACCTCCATAGATACAAAACATGATGATGGTAGTGAGATATACAAATAAATCAAATGGAAGTACTGCAACTTAAAGATAACATCATTCATAAGGGACTGATTCCTTTGGAGGAACACTTTGACCAAGATGATGTAGCCCATAAACCAACATTGAGGTTGACTGAAAAAGGTGTTGAAGAGGTAAATATTGGGACAATTGAGAATTCCAAGATGATAAAATTATCAAAGTCATTATCACCAAAGGTAAAGGCATAGTATGTGAAGTTGTTGTCTTTATTTTTTGATGCTTTTGCGTGGGATTACTCAGATTTAAAAACATATGACACTAATATCATTCAGCATACTATCCTCATTAAGCCAAATCAGAAACCTTTTCATCAAAAGTTGAGGAGAATCAATCCAAAGCTGCTACCATCGATTGAAAAAGAGGTAAATAGGTTGTATAAGTCAGGAATCATTGTGCCTATCCGATTTTCAGATTGGATATCAAATTTGGTGCCCGTGAGAAAGAAAACATGTGAGATCCGTTTATGTATCGACTTCAGAAATTTGAATAAGATATCATTAAAAGACAATTATCCGCTGCCAAAAATGGACCATATATTGCAGCGAGTAGTTGGAGCATCAAGGATGTCACTACTTGATGGCTATTCAGGATACAATCAAATTTTAGTGCATGAAGATGATCGTGACAAGACTGCGTTTACCACTCCATGGGGAATGTTTCATTATGCAAAAATGTCGTTTGGTTTGAAGAATGTGTTGGCATTATGTTTCAAGTGTTGTCCTTGATGGCAACTCACTCAGAAGTTGGTACAGGTGCTCAGAGATTGGTACAGGTGATGGCAACTCAATCAGAGGACAGATCTTAGTACAACAGGACAAGAAAGAGATATACGCAGGTTCATCAAGGCGAATCAGCGTATACACGCAGGTTGGATTCAATAAAAGCGCGTACATGTGAAAAGTACCGTTGGTCTGTGGCAGTTAGTCCTTGGAAGTTGTGCCTATGGTTTTGGACCATGGTGTCTCGACGGAC
>APFE030581962.1:0-14214 GCA_000404065.3 Pinus taeda
CATATTGATAATGTGATTTTTATTGCGAAGTATTTTTGTTGGAATGCATCATGGTTGGTTCTTGTGTAACAACCATGATTGTGTTGGCATCCAATTAAATTTTAAATACTTTTTACAATGCCATTTTTATGCTCATGATGATGTAATAGTAAATATATTTTGAATGCATGTGGGTTTTAGAATGTGATATATGAATATGGAAAAATATGAAGGTGAAAAAGTATGAATGTAAATGTATCGCCCCCCCAAACTGATGGTTTTGGAAATTTTGTGAAATGAGGAAAGGAAGTTTTTTTCCAAAAATTATCATTCTAGTTTTTCAAGGAATTAAATGGTTAAAAATTAGAAAATATCATACCTCAACTTACCCTTTAAAAAATGAATGAGAGTTGTGCATGCATAGCTGCAAAATTCTGATCATAGTCTTCTTCACTTGGCTGTGAAAATGGTGGATGATGTTGAAAAAGTGAATCTTTTATTGTCGTTGCATCCGCTTCTAGATCTTTTGCTAAACGTTCGAAATCTACTGTTGAATGTGGCTGAAAATGTATAAGGCTTGGAAGGTATACAAAATTCAGAATTTGTACACCCCCCCCCCCAACCTTATTTATTGACTTGTCCTCAAGTCATTTACATTAAAAACTGAAAAGTAATGAAAGTAAATCTGCTTCCACTGCTACAAAATGATTGGTCTTCAAGTCTTCAATGCTCATTGGCACAATTATTGTCATGTGAATAAATGTTTCGGTGTTGAACATAACAATAAATTGTTAACTTAGTGGCCACTGATGGATGCCACTAGTCAACATGAGATCTCCCATCTTTGATGTGGATGAGAGTCAAGATGCCTCAAACACATCTTTCTAAGTATGAATGAATTTGTGGTTGTTGAATACTTAGAAGATTTGATGAATAAGGGACACTGATGTATTCCTTTTGTTTATCGACATGCAAGCTTCAAGGTGTTTTTAGAAAAATATTTAGACTCAAAGACTATGGACTCAATGGTGTATGGAAGCAAGGTTTTATTTGCAAGTGTAGGAAAAAGGAAACTGACAATGAATAGGAAACCAGCAATGTGTTGCGCCAAACTGGAACAAAAAGCTTGGAAATGAGCTTCGTTGCTTTTATTGGTGGGTTAGGTTTGATGAAAATGTAATGAAGTGTATGTGGATAATGAGAAATGGTTAATGACTCTTACTCGGAAAAAGTGAATTTTGGCATGCAAAATCTCAAATATAACCTATCTGCTCATTAATTCTAGAATTTCTGCTAAAATAGCTTAATTTGACCAGCGTTGACCAGCCACCTATAGATGTCGAATTCAAGTGTAGATAGGTATTTCACCATCCTTGTACATTTAGGAACAAACCCTAGCTCTTCGAATTTGCTAATCTGTATTACAAGAAGTTGCAAGAACTTGTAATTTTCTGGAAATATCGTTTATGTTCATGGACTTGTTCTTTAGAATTTCTTATGAAATTATTCTTTTGAAGACCAATTTTGCGCACAATTAGTTTCCTTAGTGATTAGTTGATCATCCGAAATCTGCAAAAAAACTTGGCATAAAGAACATAAGCATGTTCAAAAAGAAATGGCCAATTCCTTAATGATTCTTACACAAAAATTAATGCCAAATGAAATAGTTTAAGGAGACTCAAAAGCATAATTTTAGTCTAATTTTTTATGTTGATAACAGTCCATTTTTAATAAGTACCCCTGGAATACAAATTACTTACTTGTGTCAGATGGTTCATGGAATGTGCATGGCAAAAAGCTTGGCATTATAGTTTTGTTGTGTCCTACAGATTAGTACGTTACATAAAAGCATACGACAAGAATAAAAACATAGTTGTTAATGCGATCTCTAATCCTCTAAATGTTCTATAAATGAATCCCCCTAATTTGCTTTCAAGTGTGTTACCCTCTATGTGTCTAACTATGTAAGTACTAAATCACTTTGACTTGTTGTTCAATTATAACATAGAGCACTTGTCAACAATTCATTGTAGCCGATCGACGTGCCATTCTCAACATTTTTATTGCATGTCAATGTACTAAATGTTAGACTGCTTATTTGATTGATTGAGCGATTGTCCAATCTTATTTCATTTCTTCCTCAAATTTTTTTTTAAGAATATTATATTTTTTAAAATTATGCAAAAATCTACATTGTGATCAAGCAATTATAAGAGTTATGATTAGAATATCATATTTATGAAAATATACATTGTGAAGGAATTAGAAGAATATAGGAGATATGAGCTATTCCTGTTATGACTCTTTGAAATTTTCAATGAATCAATTTTTTTTTCATATATAAATTATTATATTTATATGTGTATTCACAAAATTTCCAATACATAGTACCTCCCATTATTTCCCTTTATGTATACCATCATTAGTGAAGAAACCAAGATGTAGGTGAATTTTCAGTCATTATTGGACAAAAATTTTAATGCGTTCTTACCTCTTACCTCCGACTACAATTGATTCTGGAGTGACGTATATGTGAAGCAAATCATTTCCATATTGTCCTCTCATGCTAGCTTGTTCTCCTCATGTAAATGTTTTTCTATGATTATTCTCCACGAAGTTGATAATAGTGCAAGGTTTCTATCCAATAGATCATATGTCGGTGATCAATGTTAGATCATACCTGATTCGATGATATTTTTTACAATTGGTGGCAAATTACCATTGACATGCCAAGTTCTTGGCACGATCCACATAACAACGCATGAGAATTGGTAACATTGACCACATTTGGTGGAGTTTTACGATGAAGACACCACTGCATTAACCAACAAAACTGCCAACAAATCTGCTTCACTGCGAGCAAAACCCATATTTGTTTGTGCATTAATTTAAAAACCGTTTTTTTTCTTCACGCAGTTACCAAAACAGGGTCTCGAAGAACCGTGATTTTCTTGCAAACCGTTAGGAATCCAAGGAAACGATTTTAGGGTTATGTAATTCATTTCGTTACAAAAAAAATCTGTGCCTTCGTTTTTCCATATTTTTTTTGGTTTGATCACAAAACATGTTTCAAAACGATGTGTCAAAACTGTTGCGTCTTCTAGTTGAGTTTCTAGTCAGAAAGGATGTCGAAATCATACCCAGCTCAAGGGCCAAGTTGTTGCTCATTCTTTCACCAAGTTTGACTGTTGTACATGGTCAAAATACCAAGGAAATAAGCTTGAGTTTCTCTGCTGCATTTTTGTTGGAGCCTGGGCTAGTGTCTTTTGCTGGTGCGAGTTGGACACGACCAAGATTTGTTGCTTGCTTGGCCGTACATGTTGCTTGATGGAGTATTTCTTATGCAGAGGCTTTTAGCGATCTGGCTAACCCTCAATTTCTATGAGGTGGAAGATATGCTGCATTCAATCCCACGGAAAATTATGCATGCTCATTGTGCGATTGACAAATGGAATCATGCGTACAACAGTTCGGATAGCAAGATGGGATCGCGTGATTTGTGTCAACAAATCCATATCCACAAATAGATCCATATTGCATCAAAGGAATAAATGTGAACGATTGCAGCCCGGAATCTCATTGTGATACCTTTGAGTTTTATTAACTTTGTCTACACTTACACACTTCTCAAAGATATCGTTCTAGATTTTCGATGGCTTCTAGTTTGGGAGAGAGGTTCGAGTTTGCAAAGATACATCTCTGTAAACCATCTCCTCGCTGCAACCATATAGCTTGAATATGGGATCGACCCAACTAATCCAGCAAAAGCCAAAGAGCTATGAAACTAAAAGAATAACCAGGAAAAATTTAAACTTGGACTTAGATTTCTTAATGTCCAACAATCCAGAGTATATTAATCCTCTGTTTCTGGGAGAATCACAAGTTGTCTCCCCTGTTCCCTTATGATATAGCCTTGGGGAATTAATTTGATTGGATGATTTTTGGGTGATTTGAATGTCCCAACTCTGATGGGAAGGATAATGAAGAATGAGTTTAGTTTGGATAAGCAGAAACATAAGCAGAAGCAAGGTTGTGGAGGATGAAGAAAGCAGAGTGGAATGAAAGGGCTACAGGACAACCTAAATAAACATGGGAAGTTTTAACACATTGATCAAATCACTAGGCTACAGATTTAATTTTTAAATTTTGAAATCGAAAATAAACAAATTTTAAAAAAATGATTTCGATTTCTTATAATGTTGTATTGTTAATGATTTGTGCAAATTCCTAGCAAGAGATTTTTATTTAATTCTAAAAATAAATCAATAGTGTGGATGAAGTGGCTCTTATTGTGCTACTGAATTTATTCATGAAAAATGATAATGATTTTTTTTTTTTTTGAAAACAAGGCTAAAAGAAAACCATATGAGATCTCATTTTATTTTTCTAATCTACTCTACCTTAACTTGAAAGCCTTTTTTTTATTTCCTAGGTAAAAGAATGCTTCCAATGAAGCCATCTATGGACTAAAAATTCGAAAATGCTCACATCAAAATTTAAAATTTTTACCTTATGATTTGCAAGCATGTGAGTAACCTATCTTATTCTTGGAGTTGGCACAGGGTTCTTCTGAAACCAGTCTTCAATATTGTTCTCGCTTTCCAAGAAGTACCTATTCAACATTTTCAAGTTTCTCATCCGTAGATGAATTAGTAAGAAATGGGGGGTTTAAAAAGATTGAATTTGAAACTAACTAAGTACGAAAATAAAAAATGTTCAAACTTGAACTCCGTTATGAAGATCCTACTGTCACCAGGTTTCACAAGTTAGTCCAAAAAAATGAATTGCAATAAAAATAACTTCCTAAGTCTATCTCGAAATCATCCTCCCCAGCAATGGTGCCAAAATGTTGGGTCTAAAATGTAGATGCATATTAGAGTTTCATTTATTATCAATCCGGGTAAGTAAACTTAGAGGATCATCCAATATATATGGACTTAGAGACAAACTAAACTAAGCTAGGTGAAGAAATGCCAAAGCTCCCTTACAGGAGGTCTTTCATTGGGATCTCCAACACCTATTTAGTCATTTAATCAAAATGAAATCTAAAGACATTGTGACATGTGTAAGAAATATAAAAGCTCCCTTACAAGAGATTGCTCATTAATATTTTTAATCATCTTAATCAACAAACTATTTAAACTAATGAAATTAAACATTAAATAACAAATCAGATTCATTGAAAGAAACATTAATACTTTCTTACGAAAGGTCATTCGTTAATATTTCAAACATATGAAGCTAATGAAATTTACAAACAAACATAAAATGGAAGCTTACCAGAACAAAAGTGTACTTGCTAGACAATGGGGGACTTTCCAAGGATTCACAAGCACATCAAAAGAGAAGTCAAATGTAGAAGATCAAAGAAGCTCCATTTTATTTATCTTCAATTGCAATTTGCAATTACAAGTTCTACATTCCAAGAGGTTCTAAAATCTCGATTACAATGATTCCAAATTCTAAATTCTCGTTACAAACTCATAAGATCCTAAGGTACTAAATTCTAACTTCTCAATTCTAAATTTTAAATTCCAAAGTTACAAATGAAGGAGATAACACTCATATTTATACAAAAGTTATGATAACAAACTCATAAATGTGGATCCACTATTCCCTCTTCAAATCCACATATCTCTCAACCAATGGTGACACATAACCTTATCCTCCATGATATTCTCCACGAGGTCCATGATCTTATCCATGAGGTCCATGATCTCCTCAAATTCGAATTTGAACATAGAGTGCCACATATGGGTGCCTTAGAAGCCTCCTTTGTACCTACACGTGTCAACAAACTCATTCTAATTGTTAGGTATAAGTATATGGATATTATTCTCTAAAGTTTAACCACAAATTCTCTTAAAAATACTAAGAATTAATAATGTTTTGGAAAACACAATGATAACCCATTTAATGATGAAAGTGAAGCTAATGTGATGACATGGTGGTGGAATAGAGGTGAGAAAAAGGTGTGAATGGAGAGAAAATGGATGTTGAATGGAGTGAAAGTGGATGTATTTTAGGGATATTTCTTAGGTCCAACACAGGGCTTATCAGGACACTAGTTGCATGGCTATAGTCAGAATTCTGGTATACTTACACACCAGGGATGGTTTGGTGGACAGTTACTACTTACAAATGGGAGAGATTATCAAGAGGCAGATATTTGACTATGAGGGTATCCCATTTCGCTGGAGGAGGTGACACGAGGTAGGGAATTTGTACAAAGATTTCCATCTGCTCCCTGGGAATCAACCAGACCCTCTAAAGTCGCTAGTTTCGGCGAGCACCCAAATGTCGAAAGTGGATTTCCCTTCTCCAACAGACCCACCTGGGGTACCTGAGCCGCATCATGATGGTTCGGGGGTGATGTCAACTCAGCCAGAATTCGGGACCCTCATGCCTCTAGTCACTAGAACTCGTGCCAAAGAATCCGCACAATTCTCAAGTACTCTTCCTCCCCCCTGTATCTTCGCATGATTTTATGTTATATGGTCTTACATCTACATCTATGGTTATGTCAAGAATGGGCTTTGGGATAAGCAAATTGTGTTATGTAAATTGTCCTGTAATATCTGCTCCCCCTCAGGCCCTTTGCTCTCCCTTTCCATTATGTAGGAGGACCTGAGGTATCCCGAGCTCTAGTGGTTCTCACCGCTACAATTTTCGATCCCTTCCTACCTCTCGGACCTCCTCTTTCGGTTTGGATGAGGACCCCCTCCCTTTTTTACCCTTAAAGCTCCCTAGGGGCAGACAATCTCGTTTATCTAAAGTCATCAGGAGGGATGGCATTGAGGTTGCTTCAGGCATTCAGACTCCTATTGATCGGGTCCTTAGAGCAAAGGATAACCTAGCAAAGGTTACCCTATGAAGTGCCTCTCTTTCAACTGCAGGGCATTGGCCAGCTAAAACAAAAAAACAAAAAAAAAACAAAAAACAAAAAAAAACAAAAATACAAACAAACAAACAAACAAACAAAGAAAAAACAAAACAAAACAAAAAACAAAACAAAACAAAAAACAAAAACAAAAGCAAAAACAAAAAACGAAAACAAAAACAAAAAACAAAAACAAAAACAAAAGCAAAAACAAAAACAAAAAACAAAAACAAAAAACAAAAAACAAAAAACTAGCCTTTAAATGGTTATGCAATTCAGAGCGTTTAGACATCATTTCTCTGCAAGAAACCCTGGGGGAAGGGACCTATTTAAACATTGTGCTAGAGAATTTCCTCCTGGATTGGGGATTTTATTTTTTGCATGTTTTAGGGCATTCGGGAGCATGTGCTCTAGGTTACAACAAAAGATCGATTAGACTGGATAATGCTTGGGGTGGTGAGGGTTACCTAGGAGTGGACATCACCTCCTATGATATCAATATTCCCCTCATATTAATCAACATCTACAACCCTTGCTACAATAGGGAGATGTTCGGGGAAAGACTATTAGACGCTGACTTCATGCAAGTGGAAAACCTGATCATTGGTGGGGACCTAAATTTCTTGCTAGGGCTTGTAAAATCTTGGGATAACAGGGCCCAGACTGACCCTTTAACGAGCTTCTTCAAAGGTATGTTGGATTCCCATGACCTCCTAAATATAGAAACGACAACACTTATGCCGACCTGGAGAAACAAATGGACTGGGGAAGATGCCTTGGCCATAAGGCTGGATTGCTTTCTTATAAAGGCATCAATGTTAACCAAATTGGACCGTATTCGTCAATGGGTGGGTTCTGGAGGCCAATCTGATCACTCCCCGATCTTCATGGAGATTAGGGATGACAACCATAAACCAAAATATCCTTTTAAATTCAATTCGACATGGCTCTCTAATGCTGACTTCCACTCTTTGGTAAGAGAAAATTGGTCTCATTGCAGTCCTGATGGCAAATTCTCTCTAGTTGAAATAAAAAACCATAAGTTGGGCAAGGACTAAATAGAAGAAGGATGGGGTTGAGCTTCTAAGGATTGAAGGAGAACTCAAACTGTTATAATTTTTTGGGCTTTCTAGTTATTCATCTGCCGAATCAAAAGATCATCTAATTAAACTAGAATCTGAAAAGATCATATTATGGAGACAGAAGGAAGAAACATGACGCTTTAAGAGTAGAGCGATTTGGTTAAAATTGAGGGATGAAAACTCCAAGTTTTTTCAACAATATGCTCGAGGGAGAAATTCTATCAATACCATCTGGGAGTTGCACGACCACTCGGGTAGGGAGGCAAGCACTTTCAATCAATTGGCAGATATGGGAACGCGTCATTTTTCACATATCTTCAAGGCACCTAGGGGAGCCACCTTCCTTGAAATTCTCCGCATAGCTAAGGTTTTCCCTATGTTTGTTGAACTAGAGGATGAGGAGGCTTTAAATGAACCAGTTACATTGGGAGAATTGGAAACAGTAATGAAAGGTTTCAATAGAGACAAAAGCCCGGGGCCGGACAGGTGGCCTATGGAATTTTATAGCCCCTTTATTGACCATATTGGGTCGGATATTCTAATGGCTATTGAGGAATTCAGGACTTCTGGAAGAATGTATGAAGGTTTTAACTCGACTTTCCTCGCTCTCATTCTGAAGTTGAAAAACCCCTCACCTTTGACGATTATCGTACCATTTCCCTCTGTAAATCTATCTATAAAATTATATCCAAAACTATTGCCCTCTGAATTATACCTATTTTATCTAGGACGGTTTCCAAGGAGCAGTTTTCTTTCCTCAGCCACCGACATATCCATGAAGCCATTGTAACCGCACAGGAAGGACTCCACTCGATCAAGCTTTAGAACAAAAAATCTATCATCCTCAAGATTGATCCCTTCAAGGCTTTTGATCGGGCTTGTTGGTCCTACCTGCCACTCATTCTGACTCATATCGGTTTCCCTCATGCTTTCATTAATTGGATTATGTGTTGTGTCTCTTCCACATCCTTATCAATGGGGTTTCATGTTGAACAGGGACAGTGTTAGGGATGCCCTCTATCCCCCCTACTTTTTCTACTGATCATGGAAGGATTAAGCAGACTGATAAAAAATGCTTGCTCGGAGGGAGCACTAGGGGGAGTTCCAATAGCATATATGTCATCCCTTACACATCTTTTGTTTGTTTTTTTAAATGGCTCTATTAGAGACTCCTCTTGTTTCAAGAATATCCTATCTTTGTTTTGTAAAGCTACAGGTATGGATCCAAACTATGACAAATCTATTATCATTTTTGTGTCATGCCTACAAAACGAGGAAAGATATGCATTGCAATACTTTTCTTTCATTAGACAAGATCTGGATTCTGGACTAAAATACCTTGGTTTGAAGTTGAAGCCAAATGGATATCGCATCGCTGACTGGACATGGCTCATCACTAAAATTGAAAGACGCATAAACATCTAGCAACAACGTTGGCTATCTAGAGCTAGAAGGCTCACCTTGATAAAATCAGTTCTTGAGGCCATTCTAGTATATTGGATGTCCCTCTCCTGGATCTCAAAAGGCACTCTCAATAGGATCCAACAGGTCTATTGTAGATACCTATGGCAGGGTCAAAATGTGGGGCAAACATTCGCCTGGGTTCGTTGGGAAATGATTGGAAAGCCAAAAAAATGGGGCGGATGGGGTATAAAAGACCTCCAGACCTTTGCAAAGGCCCTGACGGCAAATCTGGGATGGAAAATTATCAAATCAGAAATCCTGTGGAAAGAGGTGGTTTATTTTAAGTACATCCATCCCTTAACAATTAATGATTGGATTCGCAGACCTTGTCAGCCTTTCCCTGCTGCATCCATCATTTGGGAGGCCATCACCCACTCCATAAGCTCAATCAAGGATGGATTGCCTTGGAGTATTGGAAATGGAAATCAGGTTAGAATAGGCATAGACGCTTGGACATGTTGTGACAATGCACACATTCTCCCTAGAGGCTTTAGATAATTCCTTTTAGGGTCTGGTCTCACCCAAATCGCCCAAATTGCGGAGATTGACCATGGCCAATGGGCTCCTTAGTGATGCATAGATTATAGGATCTTGGGCATCCATGAAAGATGGAGTAGAGTTTGGCACCATTTCATCGGCGCGCTGGAGGAAGCCAATATCAGAATATCAGCGAGGGAGGATGAAACCATTTAGGCACTTGCCCCATATGGCTGGTATACCCCAAAGGCTGGTTATGTGGTTCTTATGAATGAACAGGACCGTGGATTTAATTGCTGGTGGTGGCACCATATTTGGAAATTAAACCCCCCCACAAATAGTGGTTGTTTATGTGGTGCATTCTCTCAAACAAAGTTCCAACTGAAATTAATCTAATGAAATGGGATTTCCAAGGGCCCTCCAGATGTTGCCTCTACAAATCCAATGCAGAAGACATAGATCATCTTTTCCTCCATTGTCCAGTTACTGCTAAATTTTGGTCCGCCATTATTAGCTCCCTAAATTTGAAGAGGAAATGGGATGGTCAAAATATCGAGGAAGCTTGGTCTCGATGGTGGTCAGAGGCTCCCTCTCAAAAAGCTAGGAACCTTCCCCTTATTGTCAGTTGGGGCATTTGGTTAAACAGGAATCGCCTTATATTTCAAAATGCATAGATCAACTGGACAACCACCTATAACAATTATTCTTTCATCTACAATCTCATACCAATTGATCTGGACAGTCAACGTGCTTGAGTTATCACTCCTGAACCTATTAATAAAAGCACCCCTTGGGTGTATTTCAATGGCTCGGCATAGGCTGCGTGCTGTGGGGGGGTGCATTTCTTCACATAAATGAGCATCTATCCTACAGAATGAAAGTGGGGCTGGGGAGAGGCATGAATAATTTTGCTGAACTAAACAATTTGAGACACCTCCTCCAATTTGCACTCGAACAAAATTGTCACAGGATTCAGATCTTTGGGGATTCTCATCTTATTATTAATTGGGTCAACGATGCATTTGATTGTCACTTGCACACACTCAGGGGTCTTTTGGATGATGTCAACACTCTAAAATCACATTTTGATTTTATTGTATACTCTCACATATACAGGGAAAGGAATGCGATCATTGATCGTCTTTCCAAAGAGGCCATACAACTTAATAGTGGACAATGGATAATTCAGGATTTCAAAGATGATGCATTTTATCATTTTTTTCATTGTCAATTCATCGAGATGGATGGTGACTCTTTAGAATGATCTTCATGATCATTCAACCTTTTTTTTTTGTTTCACTCAATTTTTATGGACTCATGATAGAATGTGTTTTAAATAATGTTTAAATTTTACTGCATTATATGCTGATATATGTAAATATGTAAAAGAACAAACATTGTTCTGATCACAAGTGAATGCATCTCATACATGTTGATGATACAACAATGTATAATTTTATTATGTTATTAATGAAAATTGCGCCTTTTTCCTTGGAAAAAAAAGATGGTCTAACATAGTATTCTGTACGCACAATGAATTATCTATTATGTATATGTTTATGTGATTGCTTTGCAATTATGCACATCTTAGAGGAAGCAGAGGGTTTGGACCCTATGGGAACATATTCAAACGTAGGACCCTCGGGTATGTCTCCAAATCCAAGTTTGATAATTTGTATGTTTGGCATGATTGTTTAAGCATTCTTTTTCTATTATCTTACCTTGCTTTGTTGAGGTTTTCATCCCTTGCCTTAGGGAACTTTTCCCGCCAACAGAATTGGTGACTCCGCTAAGGAATACCATCAAGTATTTCCTAGAAGGGTTGTTTTGCTTTGATCTTGGTTTAGTTTATTATTTCTTGGTTTTTTCCGGCCTTCTTGAGTCTTAAGTAATTTAGTCATTCAACCTGATCTTTTAGATATGGGCTTTCTTTTTTTTTTTTTCTTAGTTTTCCATTTATACGCACTTTTTCTTATAAACAGTGGTGTATATACGCATTTTCTTCTAAAGAAACCTGCGTATATGTGTGTTTCTTCAGACACGGTTGTGTCTACCTGTGGGACTGCATTTAAATAGTTGGATACAGATCTGGAAAAGGAATTTTTTTCATTTCTGGCTTTTGCTAAGATCTTGACCAAGTTTCTTTATGATTTCTTGATGTTTATGAAGCTGTTGTAGGGAAAACCCAACACCCTCCATTATTGACTCAAATAATGAGGACTCTTTCCATTAATTTTCGACAAAACCTTTTTTATGTTTTTCATTTAAATTAATTGTCTTACAATTTTGCCTTTTTCACTTTCATCAGATTTATGTTTTGATTGTTTCATTTAATTCCAATTTTCACTAATTTACCATTGATACTTATTTCGCCTAATTTGGTTATACGGTTTGCAGATGACACTCTTTTGAAATTTGATCATTTTGTCATTTGGGTTGAATTTACGTACAATATGTATAATATTTCAATTTTCGCAATTAAAATAGTCATTCATTGTAAATATTAACTCTTAGTTAATTTTTACTAATTTTTTTCATTTTTCACCTAACGTCCTACAAAATCACCCAGCCAAATTATAGAACGGTTGAAAAACATATTCTAAGATCTCAGTAATTTACTCCAATTTCTTATTTTAAAACAAATTGCCAAACCCAAAATCTCAAAATTACAAAGTGGTTGTAGTTCACTTTGTAAAAATTTTAATTCCACGTGAGCCGCACTCCACATCACCTCCTTCCTTCTAAAAAAACTGAAATAAAAATTCAATAAAAAAAATGTGATATGACATATCCCAAAAAAAAAACTTATGCATTCATTTACAACTTGAGAGTACCTGAGTGGTGGGTTAGAGAAATCCGTAGTAGATAAGCACAACATCAACCTTGTTTCAACCACAGCTACACATCCACCCACCTCGATAAACAAACACGTGTTGAATCTATCAAACAAACAAATTGACCAGAACACCCTCGATCTCCTAGAAAAAGGATTAAATTTTGCCATCTCCCCTCAGGCAATCCCCAAAGAAGACATACTTTCCAACATAGAGTATGGGATCAAGGAGTTACTAGACAACATTAAAGAAACTATCAGACAAGACTGCTCCATCATCCTCAGAAAATCCCACCCACCCAAAAGCAACATTTCCAAACAAGAACATTTAGCACTCAAAACCTTAAATCAAGACCCTGATATTGTAGTCCTAAAAGCTGACAAAGGTGGTGCAACTGTCATAATGAACACAATTGATTATAATGAAAAGATGATAGACCACTTTACCAACAGTGGCTGTTACATTAAATTAAATAAGAATCCCTTAAAAAAGATCTCCAGAAACGTACATAATTTGATAAAATCAAGTAAAGAACACAACATTAAAAATCTATTAGAAAACAACCCATACACCCCTAGAATCTATGGAGCCCCGAAGATACACAAAGAAGGCGTCCCCATAAGACCCATTGTCAATACTATAGGAGGTCCCACTTAGCAGTTGGCAAAATTCTTGGCTAAAAAATTAAAACCTCTGGTAGGCAATACTAGTTGCTTTGTCAAAGAATCAACCCACTTCATCAATGAGATCAAAGATCTAAACCTAGATACCAATGACATATTAGTCAGTTTTGATGTTAAATCTCTCTATACCAACATTCCCATAGATGAAGCCATGGAAGTGATCCATAAAATCATGAACTCAGACACAGCCAAATTAATTGAGGTCTGTCTCAAATCTACCTTCTTTAGTTTTAAAGATGAAATCTATGAACAGACGTGCGGTGTAGCCATGGGATCCCCTCTATCTCCTATCATTGCCAATCTCTTCATGGAGGATTTTGAAACCAGGACCATTGAATCTGCCCCATTAAAACCCAAACTTTGGAAAAGGTTTGTCGATGACACATTCATTACCTGGCCTCATGGAAGAAAAAAATTAAACACTTTCCTGCAACACCTAAACTGTCTATCCAATTCTATCAAATTTACCATGGAAATAGAGGAAAACGATAACCTTCCCTTTCTTGACATCCTAATCGAAAGAAACAAAGATGGCTCCATATCGCACTAGGTATATCTTAAGAAAACCCACACAAAACATTACCTACATGCCAACTCTCACCACCATCCATCCCAAAAAATCGGTGTTCTCAACACTCTAGCAACCAGGGCCGTTCGTATTTCGAATGAAATTCACTTTGAAGATGAGAAGAACCATCTTATGAATGTATTCGCAGAGAATGGATACAATAAACACCAAGTGATCAGGCCTTCAAGAATGCAGAGAATCCTAGAAACAAACAACCACTAGATGATCATTTAGGTAAGGTGCACCT
>APFE030581963.1:0-13563 GCA_000404065.3 Pinus taeda
CCACTAGATGATGTATAAGATGAATAATATTCCCACGACATCAAATCGTAACCATTCATTTAATAAGAAATGAAATTTCTCCAACCCCACTTTCAGTATAAACCAAACCCATTAGTGTAATGAAGAGCATCCTTCACATCCCAATGATCACTTCCACACTTAATATTTTTATGATAGAGGCCACCTAGGAGTTAAAGCTATGAATCCAAAAGGGTGAAGTTTCTAAATTTTGAATCTAGATTTTCTTACTCAACCCATTACTTAAAAAACTTTCATATGAAAGAAACCTTTTAGTAACAACTATCCCAATGAACTAGCACCATTTTTACCAACGTATATAACACAAAGGATGAGATCCCCTTCTCTACTAAATAGTTTCTCAATCTATCCGAATTCCCTTTTAGTGCTCTTACATAATTTGACTTAAAAAATCTCTTTAAGAGGACTTTAAAGTTTCTTAGTTGTAAGATATATTTCCATCTCAAAAGAACACACTGCACCATTTGGAGTTAGTTTATGAGCAATTCGATTTGACGTTGCTCCCATGGCCGCCCCTGCAACCCTTCGCCATAATCTGCAAGAAGTTGGGAAAGGCAACACAGACAAGGAAGAATCGAACCACGGTGCTTCGGCTTGCGCCTCGAACCCTCATGCGCCCACACCTGTGGTATATCTCGGCCACAGTGGAAGGGGGGTATTGAAACAAGGAAAGATCAAAGTTAATGCAGCGCACATGCCCACTGCAAAAGGGCCAGGATAAGCCACTCCCAGAAATTTGCAGCAAAGTCGGTTACTCTGAGTAGCAACATGGGGTAAAAAAGGAAGGGGGTCTTAGGCATTGTCAATATTGGATTTGTAGTTCCATTCATCAGATCTATTGCTGAAGTCAATGGAGGGAGGCTGCATGGAGTGGATCTGATCTTTCCCACTGTGGATAGGCTCAAACACCTCAGATCAAGCCTTGATCTAACCGATCCAGCCAACAATCAAAAGACGTGCCAAGATCCAAAAGCCTTGGAACTTTGGATTAATAAATACTGCCGGAACAAGGACATGCTAAGCTTTAGCAACCTAGTCTACCACGCATATATCAACAGTCATCAATCGGTAGCCGTGATGAGGTATGCCCAGGCATTCATCATCGATCCATGTCCCCAGATCTCTGAGGGGTCTAAACGGCACGAGCACAACCTGAATGCAAAACTGAAGGGTACAGTTCCTACGGTCCAGATCCAGTCGGAGAATCATTCGAAGTGGGGAAAAACTCTCGAACGATTCCTCAGCCCCTAAATGCCAAATCGGATCTCGATGGGTCAAACTCCAACTGCTTCCAAATCCTTATAAAACCCCCCTCTGGGAAATCAACCCTGATCTAGGTTCAAGCTTCAGACAGTGCCCTAAATCTGAAAAATAACATTGCCAATCACATTGGCTTCCTAGAAGGACATCAGCATCTGCTTTCCGAGGGAAGATTGTTACAGAATCACAGAGCTATTGAGGATTACAACATCAAGCCAGGATCTAATATAATACTCAATATGAGGCTACGTGGAGGTACAACAACTAGTGGCTCACGTAAACAAACAGAAGGAGGCGGTGGATCAAAAGCAAAACACAACCCAGAATCACATCAACAGCACAGAAGCAAAGGATTATCCTTCAAGCATATTCTACAAGGGGGGAAATCTTCTCCAGCAGCTCCACAGTAGGCCAAAACAAATCCCAACCCATATATAGTGGAGCAACTGAATTATACACCTAAACTAACAATAGATACATCAAAGGTAGAGGAGGTACGTTATATTTATGAAAAGCAAGCCATCATCTGTTGTTTCAATGGTTTCTGGCCAAAACCCATGGACCTATTCCATTGGATTCTCACAAAATGGTCTCTAAATTGTGACATTTTACTCTGCTCCAAAGGCTTTTTTATATTCAAATTTCCTACAGAAGATGTCAGGGACCTAGTGATTCAGGAGGGACTGTGGTTCTGGGGATCTTCAGGACTCTTCATCACTCCTTGGTTCCCGGAGTTTGATGCCAACTCCTTCATCATTTCCAGGATGCCAGTATGGGTGTGTCTACATAACCTCCCTATACATTACTGGTACCAAAAGACTCTTGCATGCATAGGCAATTCCATTGGCAGATATATTAAAATGGATACTCAACGGGTGGAGGATAGAATCTTCACTTTCACACTTATCTGTGTGAAAGTCGACCTTAGTAAAGGATTACCGGACCGCATACTGCTGAAGCATAAAGATCGCAGCTGGATGCAAACAATAGATTATGAAAATATAGCATTCAGAGGCAGAATATGTCGACAAACTGGGCACCTACAAAATGCCTGCCCAGATTTCAAAAAAAGACAGCAAAAGAAGAAAGAAATCCAGTAAACAAAAAGAAGGGTGGACATTTCCCCCACCAATCCCTGAAGAAGAGGGAGCTACTGAGGAGGAAGACCCCATCCCAAATGAGAACAACCAAGTAGAACCTCTAGAACAATCTACACAATTGCCCATGGAATCGCAACCGAAAAAGGCTTTAGATACAATGGAAATAAATGGAACCAAAAGGCAACATATATCCGACACCTCAGACTTTGACAAGGAAGACCCTCGACCCAGTGATGAAAATCCACTTCAACTTGTTCCCATGAATCCGCCCCAAGGCGAGTGGCACAAGGTAGAGAAGAAATAGGGGAGGAAAACTTGATTTCCCCCATATTGGCATCTCAGTGCTCCCGGCATGGATCACAATTTTCAGTTTTACATTGTTTTTGACGCTTGTGTCAACCAACCTTTTGTCAGGCTACATAGCCTCGTCTTTGCAATGCTTAGGCATCTACAAAATGTAATTTTCAAAATTAATAGAAATTACGACTTTTTTCTAGGGAAAAAAAACACATCAAAATAACACATTGCAAGAAAGATAAATGTACATGAATGTATTCTAACAAATATTATAAATAATTATTTTTCCATTCACCGCTCTAATTTAAACAACACACCTACATAATCAAATTCCCAACTTTATATTTCCCTTTTAATCACTCATCATATGACATTCATAAGAACCTACATTTCATTCGTAATCCTCAACTTATGATAAGTTCAATAAAGGTTACTGATAAAAGGTTTAGAGACTTAAGATATAAAATTAGCTAAGATCCACTATCCATTAGGTGCCTTTCACTTCCCCACTTGTAGAACCATAATTCACTAAGGGCTTTTGAATATAATAAACATACAATTATAGTTCACATATGATTGTTTTTGTCTTATATGCATCTACTCATTAAATTTGCATTCTTATTCTAGACTTAAAAAAGGGATATCAAATTTCAACCCTTAACCCTAACCTATATATTTGCATCCTAACTATGGAGTTCATGCATATTTAGGAATTAAAAGGGCTTCATTATTTATTCAAACCTTTGTTAGGGGTAAGCGTAGCTTAATTAAGTGCCTAAAGGATCTAAATATGAATCCAATATGCATAATTAGTAATTTTGATATGAACAACACAAGTATGTGTAAAGCATAATTAAGGATCCACTTTGCTTAATAAGGAATCATACACCATAATTCAGATACACAAGTATGTGTAAAGCATAATTAAGGATCCACTTTGCTTAATAAGGAATCATACACCATAATTCTATCTGTGGCAAAAAAATGAACGATGTGCACTATGTAAGTAAGAATAAGCTAAATTATTACATTAGCTTTCCATTGATAAGATAATTGTTAATATGGCTAACATTAGAACAATTATATTTTATTGCAGGCTATTAAACAATAAAGTGAGTGACACTTTCCCTAATGTGGGAAATTTTTTTAGATTAAGGAGTTGTTTGTGGGGTATCTATTTTGTTAAATTATTTAAGGATTTAAACCTAATATAACGACATGACTTTGCTCATGCAATGGAGCATGAAAAGTGCATGTGTCAGCATAAATAAAACCTAAATAGTGGGGAAACATAGTCCTGTTTTTACCAACAATATAAATAGTGGGGAAACATAGTCCTGTAATATAAGATATATTGACAACATGGAAACCTAAATAGTGGGGAAACATAGTCCTGTAATATAAGATATATTGACAACATGGAAGAAGATTTAATATTTGTATCAATATACAATGTAAAAATATAAATGTCACTTTGTAGGAGGTGCAACATCAAGTCAGCATTGAAAGCCGTGCATAAATCGACAAGTGAGATGGAAAACCAACACTCCGAAGTTGAGCGGAAGTCAAAGCAAGGGACATAACAAGTCAGCCCAAGGTATTGTTTTTAAAGTTAAATAACGTATTTTCATGAGGCACGAGGATCCTAACTATGGTGTATTTGTAAGGCCTTTTAAAAGACCTCCTTAAACAAGATTTACGAAAAAAGGAGCGATTCATGTTTTAAAGATGACTATTAAATTCTATGGAGAAGACGGGGTTTTTAAGTAAAAAAAAAAAAAAAAAATTGAAAATGCAGAAGGTGTTGTTTCATTTAAAAAAATAAAAAATTAAAAAATTAAAAGAATTTTGTTTAAGAAGTTTTGGAAAAGAATATGTGGTAAAAAGACATGTATCTATATTTTAAAAAAATTACTGTTTTTTTAGCACTTTGTCATAGATACTGATTTTGTTTGGAAAAAATTATGCATTATGGCTTTTACGAATTAAGATCTCTCTGCAAGCCCAATATTGTTGGGGTACACTTCAGAAAATTTATGTAGCGCTGACCCAAGAAGCATTCAAAGCCATGACCAATACCTAGAAGAATGTCGCTGCAAAACTAAGAAAGAAAGATCATTGAGCCAAATGTTGGATACATAATTAAATTGATGTCTAAGATATTTGCATCTCCATCATAAAAATATGGTTCTTTGTTTTTCCCCTTTTGGACATCAGCATAGATTTTGACATATGAGGAGGCCATTGGATAATGGGACTTGTTGACAATGGAACTCGTAGACTAAGGAGTGAGAAAATGATAGAAGTGAGATTCTTAGAACGAGTGACCAACCAATAAGTAGGTTCCATGTGGCCACAAGAGATTGG
This sequence comes from Pinus taeda, assembly GCA_000404065.3. Classification (NCBI taxonomy): domain Eukaryota; kingdom Viridiplantae; phylum Streptophyta; class Pinopsida; order Pinales; family Pinaceae; genus Pinus; species Pinus taeda. Next base: position 5,064 of record APFE030581963.1, read on the forward strand.
CTAGTGAGGTGGACGGAGAATCTTTTAAAACTTATGAACATTGAAAATGGTTGGCACACGCAGAGGTCAAAATTAGGGTATTTTAACAAATTAAGCTTGGAATTTGTATATTCCAAGGAAAATTCAGCTTATGAAAGGATCTGTAAGCTTCATTGGATTAGAAAGGATGGATTGACTTTCGCAAAGAAGGATTTTCGACTGAGGCACACGTTCTTTTGCGAGGAAGGGCAAAGGTTTGCTCCTTAATTTCAAATTTTGGTAAATTTGAATGGAGAGAGGCCTTAGGAAGTTGAATTCATGAATTGAGCTTGGATGGCATGAAAAAGACAAGTTTCACCAATGGGCACATGCGGTGAGATGGAAATATGAACAGACACAATAATGATCAAATGGGCCCCTATGCCCTTTTAAAAAAAAAATCCTTGACACATGGCAAGACTATATCGAGCACAAAATTTAGATGATGTCATGATGATGTTAGCATGACATAAGCCATGCCACGTGGAAGGCTAACATGTGAGGAAACAATGACCTAGCAAGCACGTGACATGGAGGCTAGGAGGGTGATGTGTCAAATGCGTATGCGTGGTAGGTGTGACTTGGATTCATTGATGTGGTTCAAAGACTGACGTGTGCATGCATGGAAGGTTTTTTGGCATCCTCTGCACCTCTATGCAACTCACCATTAAAGCTTTTTGAATAGTATGAGGGGCACAAGAGGGTGCCATGTGGTCCACTCCACACCACTTCATATGGTTAATGGTTGTGCTAGTTTATGGTACAAAGCACCCTAGGTCGTTGGCCTAGTGCATCCACTCTCAGAGATTCTCTATGTGAAATTTTTTGGCATTGGTGCTCTGACGCCCATAATTATCGCACCTTGTTGGTGCTTTGCCTAACAGTGCCTACCGAGAAATGATTTTCCCTCTAACCCTTTAGACATGAAACATTTAGAACCATTATTCTAGAAGTTATACCTTGAAGTTCGTGATACTTGGGAGCTATCTTTTGGTATTGAGGACTTCTGAAGAGAATTTTTGGAGGGATAGTATGGTTTTGGTGCCAACAAGAAGATACATGAGCAATTGTACGACATTGGATCAATAGTAAGAAGTCACTAGATGAGCATCCATTTTCGATTGGTCCTTTTGTCATTGATGTCAAACGGGGAGAGAAAATGACCATTGAATAATGAGAGAGAAAGTGGATTCTGGACCAATAGCTTGGCAAGGGGAGTTCAATTCATTTCGATTAATAACCATCAATATCTATTTGTGTTTCCATCAATGACAGAGAGGGAGATTGCTGAGCATAGTGTTTTCATTAATGACAACCAATGTCATGTCATTGATGTCAAAGGAGGTATGATGCCATGGAACATCATTGATAATTTTCAAGTACATCTGTGTGTCTAAGGAGGCATAATGGCCTGAATATTATTGAAAGTTTATTGAGTTTATGACAATCAAATAAGTATGCATACAGTCTAGTTGGATAGTATTCTCTAAGATCTCTCCAATAGTATACGACACTTGGTCAAACTCCTTTAGAATGAGAAGATAAAATGGTATAATGGCATAAAGATTATTGAGAATTTAATGAAGTTATGAAAATCAAATGAGTATGTAAATGGTCTAGTTGGATATTCCTCTTTGAGATCTTTCCAAGTTCCAACAATCACTACAACACTTATTCAAAGTTCTCAAGAGTGAGAAGATAAGCCAGTTTGAAAGTGACGTTGGTGGAAAGGGATCAAAACACCAAGTTTTTTTAAAGTCTGTGCACCTTCAAAGGTAGAATTATGCATTTGTGAGAACTTGGAGGTCGTTGGTGCCCAAACATGTGTGTTGTTTCATATGTTAACCTTTGTGCATGAACTATGGTGGGTCTAATGGTTATGGATGAAATTAGGGTATTTTTGAAGGATTTAAATAGTATGCCTATGTATAGTACTATAGGTGATCATTATGATTTTAAAATTCATACATCTAGAATGTAGGCGAATCTTCAATAAAAGACATGTAATTTACTACTAATATTGGTAGATATTTGGAGAATTTCATCCATTTAATCATATATAAGTAAAAAAATAGGTGACTTTTTTACCAAATTGGTGAACTTTTTTTTGAAAAATGCCAAAAATAGGCAATTAAATTTCACCCATAAAATTTTTCGTGGATGACTTATGGATGATGAATGGTCAATCATGCATAGAATTGTGTGATAGTTAAGGGATGTCTCCCCCTCCCTGTTGTTTTACCTTATGATATCTACCACATTGGTCTCCTCTAGCCAATGAAATATCAATATGTGGTAGGCGTCAAGTGGACCCTTTTATTAGAGGCTAAGTGGATCCTCCAATGTAGATGAGAGATGATGTGGCCATCTGACATGGATGCATAGGTGGTGGCACCAGATTGGTCAAAAGTGCTACGATTGCATTGGTGACAAGTGGTAGCACTAGATTGATGCACACATAATTAATGATGTGCAAGTGTGACATATGACATGGAAGTATGATAGGGTGCCAGGTGGCATGTCTAGTTAGAATTATTGGATGGCTAAATGGACCAAATTTGGGTGACACATGGCACCACATAGAGAGCAGCACATGGCATGAAGACATCACACTAACGCCAATACATGATTGACCGTGGAACCTTAAGGACTAGGACGAATGCATGGTGATATGTAAGAAAAGGGTGAGCCCAAGGGGCTACCCTAGTCACGACTTAACTGCTAAAATTAGTCATATGTAAGTTTGAATGTTGGACCTATATGAATAATTGTTGGCTCCATTAGTACCCACACAGGTATATACATGCAATGTGATGTAATGAAGACAAGCATTTGTGCATTATGCAAAACAAAAATTTGGTGTGGGTAAGGCGTTATAACTCTAGGCAGGAGGAGGTTGCGAGGTCGATTCTTGGCATGGTTTTCAATCTGATACGTAATGTGTAGTGTGGAACTTTGTTGCAACATTGAGATGTGTCTTATTCTTGACATGGTTTTTGGTTTGAGGCATCAAATATGGCATAAAACTCTATTATGAGGTCGATACATGGCTTATTACTAGCATGCCTTTTGGTGTGAGACATAAAATATAATGCGACACTCTATTGTAAGGTCAAGATTGTTGAATTGATTTTTAGTGAGAGAGACAATATAGTGTGGTACTCTATTGCAAGGTTGACAATGTTGGTGTTGTTTTTGGTCTAAGACACGATGCACAATGTGTCACTTAGTTGTGAGGTTAAGTCTTGGATTTGGCACTTGGTCTTAGTTGTGGTTTCATTTTATGGTTTGAATCATGGTAAAACACTTTTGGATGAATGACATAAAAAGGGAAGTTGAAAACATATTTGGTATTAACTATGATGGTGTCGTAGGTGGTTATGGGTTTGATTATTGTCGGGATCATTGAATTTTTCTTTTTGAATCTGAAAGTACATTCTATTGAACTTTTTTCCAAGCCAGCAGGGTTAATTTTGTTGGGAAACATTGGAAAAGTGTATTATGTAGACTACAGATAAAAAGGTGCATTCAATCGAACTAATTTTCTTTATAATTTTTTTGGGTCATTTTGAGGTGCAAATTGATTTCTTTTTTTTATTTTTAAAGAAATTGGTATTGCTTTTTATAACAAAATCTAGAAACGGGTAAGGTCCCTTACATTCATATGAAGCTCAATCTCAGAAACAAACAGAGAAATTTTCAGTGAGAACTTACTATTACCCTCTTTATTTATATATCCTATTATTACAGCACTTATATTGTATATTTTCCAAAAAACCCCACAGATCATAACTATCCATCATAGCATATAAATTGAAAGACAGGTTGCCCGCAACCATCTTGATCCTTGGCTTCATAAGTAACTTTGAGAGTTTCGCCCAACGTCATGTTTATCTCAGCATCAGGCTCTTGGGCATTGTTTGCTGCTTCCACACCTCCCTCCACCATTGGAACGTGTGTGTCATGCAAACCAAAAACATATTTCAACAAACCTACAATGGTTGTTTCTACCTTTACTTCTATTTTATCCACTTTGAACTTCAATTTGATCATCCCAACGTTCATAGTTTCCACAAAATTCTACAACAATTCCTTGTCTTTCCATAACCCAACCAAATGAAACAACACCACAATCATCTGATCCTGAATATCTTTCACAACTTTCTTAGATGATTTTTGAATCATCTCCAACATAATTCCAATACTCCTTGTATCTTCTACTCCATTCCCACTGCTAGTGTTTGTTGTTTCCATCTTCCTTGCGATCCTTGCCTAGACTAGAAAAATTCTATTCATGAGCTCCATTACCCAACTTCTATATATATCCTAGTGATCAATTTGAGATGAGACTCCCATATTGTCGAAATTAAATGAACTTCCTGCTTGTAACTCCATCATGGAACACTCCTCCATTCGAAGCACCCTCAAAATGCATTCATAATGATACACGAAGTTACTGAGATTGACCTCACCTGACATCCCATTTAATAACCAACTGGGAAATAACCACTTGTCTTGCAACATGACCGTTGTTCTCCACCATGCCCATATGTAATTTATTACATAGCTACCCTCAACGGATTCCAACAGTCCATTTCTCGTCCTAGAGATATTAATTAACATGCGTAGGACAATGATTATCCCGATGTTCCATTGGTAGTTCGTTACTTGATTAATTAAACCATTCATTATGGGATGTTCCATGTTTTAATATAATGATCTACATGTAAAACCCCTTGTTATAATGTCACACCAACATTAGCTTGAAGGTCTTCCATTTGATTATTTTCCCTTTTTACATGTAACAAATTAAATTCATCTAGCTTTCTCAATAGAGTCACAATCCTTGTTATCAATGAAGAACGTTGAGAGTAAAAAAGATGCTCACTTCTAGAGAGCCTTATGCATTTTTTGATCACCACCATTCAGTCATTGACAATAATCAAAATTTTAATGCCTTTAGAGATGCTTATCTTCAAGCCTTTCCAAAGAGAGAGCACTTCGGCTTGGTTACTAGAGGCTTTCCCAAGTCCCCAAGCATACTTTGTTTCATATTTTTCTTCGAGGTTATAAATCACCCCTCCCACTCCTGCCTCCCTAGTGTTACCTTTCAAAGAACTGTCGAAAAAGAGTTGAACTTGTCCTATATTTCTTTGCCATTCTTCAAAGTTTTCCCCAGCCAGCCTAATACAACATGAAGGAACTTTATTTTTTTAATTGGAGACACGCTTTGAATTGATGGAAATTCTGAGCCAATATTTTTCATTTATACTTTTATCATTCAATTTTGATTCTTCATATCTGCTAGAGGAGATCACCTTAAAAATTCATTGCATTTCTTTGATGGTTGCAGATTTTGGAGAACAACGTTTGTCTTGGAAGATCACTTGATTTCAACAAAATCAAATTGACCAACAAAGATATTTAGGAAAGACCATATAGCATCACATAAAAAGGGAGCTTGATTTCTTATGAAAAGGATATTGAAATCACCATAGGGTAAACATCGCATTCCACTCCTCAGGAATAAAAGGAAGTTGAAAAATAGGCATGAGAGAAAATTTCCAAGTATCCACTGTAAGGAAGCAATGGGAAAAGATATGCTTGATTGATTCCTCCTCCCTTCCACAGGGCATGCAGCATGAATGGCCATGGACGTTTCCTTTTCTTATATTCTCACTTGACAATATTTTCAAGTGAAGTAGATCCCAACAAAAAATATTGACCTTTGGAAGTCCATCATTATTCCAAATATTTTCCCATATTCTAGTTGGAGAGGGAAAGGAAAGTTTCTTAATGAGAAGATCATGTCCGTCCTTAATTGCGTATATTTTTTTCTTCACTCCAATCCAAATTCCTTTTCCCAGTTTATTGGTAGGTATAGACACAAACCCTTTCAAATGAAATAACAAGGATTTCCAATGGTGCAACAAATGCCTCGGTAACTTCACTAATCTCCACCCATTCCAATTTCCTTGATCATCCCAACTGAATATGTCAGCAATATGGGTAATACCATGCTCCACCATCCAATTTTCTAAATCCATAAAACCTTGATCAACAACTAAAATATCTGAGAGGGGAGAGAGGTCTTTCTACGGATGAATACACTTCCCCTTGCCCAGTTATAAGCCCAGCTGATTGAGCAGAAATGTTGCTGCTGATTTACATAGTGTCAAAATATTGGTTACTTTCCCTTCCCATAATTCTCCTTCAAGTCCAAGAAATATATTTTTATGGAAACACTTCCTTTTTAAGGCCTATTCCCACCACTCATTTGAGTCTGAGAGTAACCTCCGAACCAACTTTGTACCAACAGCCAAATTCATGAATTCAGGGTCTTTGATTGCCAATCCACCTATATTCTTTGGTTGTCTTACTGATTCGGATTTAAACAAGAACGCAAAAAATTATAGATATAACCTTAAATACAAAGATGCAGTAGAAATAACACTCATTTCATTAATATCAAATAATGAAATATGCTTACAAACAGAATGGAAATAAGACTAGCTTGGGCAATGGTAACTTATCTCTGAGAAGAGATGTGGCAGCTACATGCCTCTGAATTGTGTTCCAATGAGGCTCAAGGGCCTTTTTCTTATGGAACAATAAGAGAAAACCCTAAAAAACCAAAACCCTAACCCGAGGAGATGTAACACCAAGAGTTTATGGGTCCCGTTGGAGTGAGTTGGACAACCAACTTCCCGAGGTTGCGACTTGGTCATATTATCTTTGTTTGACTCGTATGATAACCCGTTGGAAATATTTTTCAAGGAATGTGACAGAAAAGACGAAATTAGGTAGAGAATCGTCAATGGTAGATTGCCAAAACAAGATCGTTTAGGGCCTCAAAATGGATCCAAAATTTTAGGACCCGAAAAATTGCTAAAAATAGTAAAAGGTGCTACAATTAAGGAAACTGAAAAACTGAAAGAAACAATGGTGGGGGTCCAAGTGGAATTGGTGGGTGGCCACCAATATACACCTGGATCATTCCTCCCCACTTAGGAATCAATGGTCCCCATTGCATTGAGTTCCTCCATGAGATGTGGAAAATTCTATTGAACTTGGTCCCTCGTGAGCCACTTGCCCTGGTGAAGGAGTTGGCCTGCTTTGACAACTCGATACAGTTAGATATTCTACTCGCAAGTGTTCTTGATCTGCGTGTCCATGATCCAATCAGTTGTGGCTTGCTCCATGCAATCTAGATTTAACTCTGTAGGTGTGAGTTATTCTGCAATGTTTGATGTGTCCAACAATGGTGGGAAGTATGGTCGAAGGTGATCCACATTGAACATTAGGTGCAAGACAAGGAATGGGGGGATGCTAAGCTCAAAAGCATTATCACCCATAGCCTTGGTAATGGTGTAAGGACCATATTAGTGTGGTCTGAGTTTATGATAGGCTCTGGTAAGGCACTCCTTCTACAAATGAAACCAGACTTTGTCACCCACCCAAAACTTGAGTGGCACCCAATGTTGATCATGTCACTGCTTGTACTTGGCATTTGATTTCTCCAGAATGTCATGGACCTACTGGCAGATACGTTGGATGTGATCAATAAATTTGTTTTCCTTATTGGCTTCTTATTGGACATGAGCCAAATATGCTTGGGTAGCTGCAAATGGTATGGCCACATCAATGGGACATAGTGGCTAGAATCCGAAGTCAACCTAAAAAGGGTTGTGGCTAGTTGAGTTGTGGGGAGCTCGATTATATTTGTGATAGACATAGGGAAGGCTCTCATCCCATGTGTGTGGATGCTTTGAGTTGTACATACGTAGAACATGTACAATCATCCTGTTGACGACCTCTGTCTGACCATCAGTTTGGGGATGGAAAGCTGTGAACTTAGTGAGCTTGGTGTCTAGCATCGACCAGAGACTGGACCAAAATGTACTAAGGACTTGCTATCCTGATCTGAGATGATAGACTATGGGATCCCAAAGTGTAGCCATACTCATTCAAAGAAGAGTTTAGCAGTGGCTTCTGCTGTGATATTGTTCTTATAGGCCACCAGAATGGCCATGTACGAGAATCTATCGACAACCACAAAAACACAGTCATTTCCATGCTTAGTAGAAGGAAGGCCTGACATGTAATCCATGGAGATGGATTCAAAGGTCGACTAGGGGTAGGAAACAAAGTATATAGGCCTTGCTTCTTGATGGTTAGTTTGGAAATGACGTAGGCAGTGCAGGATCTAATGTACTTTCCAACATCCTTGTTAGAAAATTATATATTTCTGAGTAATGGAACACATAAAATATTGTAGAAATATAAACATAGGAAATGCATAGAACAAGAGAGACACAAATATACTTGGTTCACCTAGTTTGGGCTATGTCCATGGAGAAACAACCAGTCCCACCTTTTATATTATCTAGCAAACGGAAGAGATAGAACCTACAACAGATCCGCTGTAATACCCTCTTTTCTTTCAATCTCCTCTCTCTCTCTTCCTCACTCAAAATACAGA
>APFE030581965.1:0-11235 GCA_000404065.3 Pinus taeda
AATATGCACAAGTCAAAATATATATATATAAAGAAAAATAATCAATAAATAAAACGAGGTCAACAATAAAATATGGGGCTCGGGCCCATTAAACAAATAACAAAAATACTAAAAGGAGTTAAGAATGAATAGGATGAAATAAATTAATGAAATAATACCATTATTTAAATATTTTTAATAAATTAATGAAATAATACCATTATTTAAATATTTTTTCAAAAACTAGCCATTTAATATAGTCGTTACTTAATAATATTTGTTTTTAATATATTAAATATTATTGTTCAAATAATAGCTATAACTTGAAATTATGTCTCTACATTGCTCTCTATTTAAGCCTTTGCCATGATTTGGCTCTTCATTTGGTGAACTACACTTGTTGGTTCGAAACGCGTCGGCCAAAAAATTCTCTTATGTGATTTCTACCAGAAGACTTTGCTTAATTCATTATGGATCACAGAAGCTTGAATACAAAAATTTAGATTGTGTCATACCTTTTTGTTTTTCTTGAAACTTGCATCCTTTGTTCTTATCCCATGGCTTGTCTTTGTATTATTGTTTACCCTTGGCTACCAATGTCAAATCTGAACTACTAGAGCCCAAATTAAAGCTCTTCATCCTCTCTTCCGCTTGTAGAAGAATTCTTGTCAATTCATCAAATGTAGTTGGCTTCTCTCTAGCTGAAAGGCTTGAAACAAAAATTTGATAATCTTGTGCTAAGCCATTTAATGTGATGGTGACCAAGTCAATGCTAGGCACCTTTTCATCAATATCTCCTAACTTATCATTTAAATCTTTGACAAGGGACATGAAATTGCTTATATTTTCATTTGCTTTCATTTTTATAGACAAAAGCTTAGTCTTAAAAAATAAGATCTAGTTTGTATTCGTTGTTTTATACAAACCCTTCAGTGCACCCCACCTTTCTTTGGATATCTACAATCTCTAATGTGAGCAATAATGTTGTCCTTTAAGAACATACTCAACAACACCTTTTCTTTCATTTCATGTTTCTCCCAATCTGGAACAAAACCTGCAGTAGTGTTTTTGGGTTCATCTCCACTCACAATTGAGCACAAATTAAAACCCTCTAAAATTGTCAACAACTTGAATTTCAAGTTCTCATAATTTCCTCCATTAAATTTAATGAAATCATTCAAATAAATATTAGCCAAAAAAAATTGACATTTTAAATGTCTCAAAAAAATCCACCAAATATTCCCAACAACAACAACAAAAAAGTCCTTTCTGCCTGTATTTGCTCTTTTTTTTAATATGCTACAGATGCCCGACACTTTTTTATTACAATGTAACATCATATGATTCTACATGCTTCTGTCATTTGTTTCTATCTGCCTTTTTATACAAGACTCTCTCTGTATATGACTTGTTGCAGAAATGCATATTTCTCCATTTTTATACCCAATTGTAACTTTTATATTGACATAATATAAACTATGATGCTTTTTCTTCTGAGGAAAAAAAACACTAGAAATTTACACATTCCGCACACACAACCACCACCATCCAATATAAAGTGCTGTCTCCATATTCTAGAATATGGTGCTTTTTCGCATTACTTTTAGCTCAAAACTTTGAAAGGGCTCTGCACTGAATTCGTGGAACACGTGGCTTAAAAACTGTCTCCATCATTCTCTTTGCTCCGTCCCGAGACACCACATTTATTCCAAACCAGCGTCTCTTTATATATATAATTTAATTTATACGTGATGATATCTTTTATTATTTTTTTGGTTTTAAATATAATTTTATATTAAAAATAAATTAACATTTAAACATATGATATATTTTGTCTTAGGATTTTAAAATATTTCTAAAATGAACAATTGGTTCTATGGGTTTTTATTATGTGAAAATACAAACGTCGTGGGAAAAATTGAGAATATGAGTTATTTTTTAGGGAAATAAATTATTTTAAAAGACATTCAAGCTTAATTGAGTTTCGCACAATTTTAGTGATAACATTTCACTATTGAGAAAATTCATTAATTTGAAAAAAATAAAAAATTCATTTCCATATAGTATGAGTGAGTTTAGTGGTTAAGAAAATGTGTTTTTTCTAAAAAATTACAGGGTCAAAACTGAAAAGTTAGAGTATGTATGCTTAGTCAAATCATTGCTCAAAAATTTGTCTCACAAACAAAAAAATCTTATAAACCAATTTGATATTTGGCTTCGCTGTGATAATAATATAATAACATAAAGATGAATTGAATACTTCTAACGTTACGTTTGAGGTCATGCAAAAAGTGGGTAGTGCAGGATTCCGGCATTGTCTCCTCCTTTGAATGCCCATGAAACACATAGAAAATCTTGTGGCCTCTATGCTGCCAGCTCCAACCTTGTTTGGCACCCTTGAGTTTGTCGCCATGGGACTTTAAGGGTCATTTCATCACGCGTTTCTTTAATTCCCAAAAGGTTCCCGAAAGCACGATTCCGTTCTGTGTGGACCGTGTTATATACTGGTTGGGCTGGGGCACTTGTTTTCCATTTATCAGATCGCTTTTTGAATGCTAGGAAATTTATCTATATTATATGACAGCTTTTGACCTTTATGCATATTAATAATACTTGGGGATGTCATATTTGGTTGGTCAAATTTCTCCACGAGGTTTCACCGATCATTACTCATTCCTTAAATTGAGGTCGACCTTGCCAACTAACATAAAAATTGAATTTTGGCAAACGCTTCGATGTGTGAAATTTGAAAATTTTGAGTGATTTTTTTATGTTTTATAAGTAGGAAAATTGGTTACAATTTAGCTATCAAATTAGAAGTGAGGATAATTCTGTAATTGATATTCGCAAATGCACACTGAGTCATCAATGTTATTCAAGGAAAATTATGCCACCGGGAATAACCTGCTAGTGGTCTGTAAGGGGGCAGGCTTTCACTTCTACTAGATGCCTCTAAATCTTGGGTAGTTAACATGTTTCCTTACGTGAGAGGAAGATGAACTCTTAGTCAAGGAAAAACAGTTTTAGGGCATACTCCAAGCCCAAGTGATTTCTTTACTTATAAAAACCATTATCTATAATATCTAGCTTTGACGAATATTTTAAATAAAACATTTGTGTTTGTTTTGAATGGTGGGTATTTAAAATTCATTCAATAACATCTTGAGAAAGTATTATGGAGTTCAATTTTTTTTTTTAAAGTAAATTTGAGTTACAACATTTTTTATGAGAAAGAAAGAATGACAAAGATGAATGTAAATTAGCTAAAGGGAGACTAATGGTAGAAACACTCAAACTAGATATAAAGGTAAATTAGTTAAAGGGAGACTAATTGTAAAAACACTGAGACTAGATAGCCTCAAAGGAAACCAAGATAATTTTGATTATGAAAAAGGTGAAGTTTATAAATTCAAATATAATAATCCTAAAGACAAACCAATATCATCAAATCTCACCCATTGTGTAAGAAAAAGGACATGATGAACCATTCATAATGGATGTAAACTTCAAAGTCTATAAGATAGTCTCCTATGGGGGATAATGGTTCCTAGATTTGGATGCCTCTCTCACAAATATAATTACTCTATCAAGAAGATAAAGTTTAAAAATAAAACAATCAATTACTAATGATGAAACAAAGATATTGCATGCTTAAGTGGTGCAACAAGTGATCTAAAATGTGTTTGAATCTTAATGTGAATGTCTCATTATAGCTTTCATCCTAAAAATAAAAATACTCTAGCCAAATGGTAAACTATAAATACTCAACAAGCCTAGAGTGTGACACTTCAAAATTGTTTCTTTTGAGTGGTTATAGGGACCACCAATGCAACAAGACAAAGAATAGAAAGTGGGCCTTCCAAACAACTATCTTGAGAGGTGATGAAGTCCACCATTGAGTGGAATAAAGATATGAATGAGCTAGTTATAATTAGAATATAAAGGGTGATAAAATCTCTATGGCCCATAGAACTTTGTTTGAGGTTCCCTCCCTCCTATGAGAGCCAACAAGATAGGAAACTACTAAAATGTTCATTGAGCCACCTCTTTACCAACATGTATAGTAGGTTACCATTCCTTCAAGAAAAAGTTAAATGGTCAAGTGATCTTCAATATTAAAGGAGCTAGGATGCTATTATCCACTAAGAAGAGCTTGTCTATTACGATATGTGTCTCAACCATATTCAATTGAAAGAATTTTAATTTCCCTAATCAATCAACCACTATGATTCAACTTTCACTGGTCATGGTGAGTTATTTGGATTTCTATTCCCTCAACCCTATCTCAGCTACAAAATTATCTTAGTCCCAGGTGGGGATTTGATGAGTTAAGTGGTTAGTTTTAGGCTATGCTTGTAAAGAAAACAATTAATATGGAGTGAATTGTGTGCATTTGTGGCATAACCAACTTCAAAAAGAAATGTATTTTGAAATAGAAATGTTTGTGATTAAATACACTTGAAATTGAAATGCTAGCTCAAAATAAGATAGTTATTGAACTAAAATGTACTTGTTATCCATCCAAATTAGACTCCTATTAAAAAATAATCACTAATAATTGAAATTAGTAAGTAAAAATTCTATTTCAACTTACATATGGGCTATGATTTCAATGACTATGAAATTTTTATGATGACAAATTAAACCAAGTCAAAAACTAAGAAATAAATGTTCTCTTTTTAAAACTTAACTAAACTTCATTTTGGAATAAATGGATTTTGATAACAAGCAAACACGTGCTACAAGGCAGTGTATTCTCTACCACTTAAGTGGATGCTATGTTTTTAGAAAAAAATGCAAATTGATATATGAAGTGGAAAATATAGTTGCCTACTAAGGATAAGGACTTGCATAAATTTTTAGTGTGTAGTAACCACTACTAAATTTGCACATTTACACTTTTACTCCTACATGTTAAAGCATTGAAGAAAACATAAATAATCATAGGCAGTAACTCCCTATATGTATATTTATTTTCATCTCATCCCTATTCATTTTTTATGAAAATACTTGCTTAAATTATGGTGGAGAATAACTGATGGTAAATAGGTTAGGTGGTTTTTCTATGAATCTTAACAATGAAAAATCACTACACAAATATTTATAAATCATGGTAGTAGAAGGATGATATCAATCAAAGATGACCATGAGGGCTTGGAGATGAGAATGTAAATATAAATATGAGAAAGTGTAATTTGGTTAATGTAGTCTTAAGAGGAGCAAGTCAAGATAATTTTGATGAATAGGGCTAGTCATCTCCACACTGAAATCTAACAAAAGATGTGAACAGACAGTGAGATAGAAGTTAATGTCCTTATGGGTATTAAAACAGGAAAAAATATATTTAGGGCAAAACAATTCCCTCTCTCTATTGTAGCTTTTTCAAAATGTCCATACAAAAATGAATAGTAGTCATGGTTTTCACTAATTTATGTTTTATTTTGATTCAGAAATATTTTTGCATATCATTGCTATGTTTATTTTAGGAATATATATCTACCAAGGAATCTTATATTGAATTCGAGAATGTTCGACTTGAGGTTTCATGTAAAATAAATTGCTTTCATGTTCTAGTATTATTCGCCTTAGTAGTTCTCTATTTTAAAATAAAACATTGGTTTGGTTGGGTTTGAACCAACGTTGAGATAGGTGAAGTCTAATAATGGTGTATATGAAAAGAATTCGGTAGCCATACACATTTGTATTCGAGAACTCAATAGTCATACTCATTTGTATTCGAGTCTGAACCACGTAAATAAAAATATTTGAATTTTAATCAACACCATGTAAGCATGAGGATTCAAACCCAATATAACCATATTGTAACAATATTTACTGTGTTTGATTTGAAATGATTATAGACTTAAACTGATGTAGAAGTGATTAGCCATTTATGATTTGAATGTTAACTGAAAGCATGCAAATCGAGGAAAACTACTTGAAAGAAGACTTTACAACAACTGATTAAACGCAAGATAGATGCATATCAAAAGTGAAAGCAGTAAAACATAGTTATACCAGATAGCGAGATTGATGATGGAGTTTGTCCCTGATGGACTAGGTCTCCGGGTTTTCTTTCAAGATGGGCGATCGTTTTCATTAGGAATGAAAATAAGGAGTCTATTACACAATGATTTAGTTAGACTAAACTTGCACATAGGCAATTTTGACCTCTGTAGCTAGGAAGCTCTCTGAACTAGCTTTCTAATGCTTCTTATGGTTTCCAAAACTGACTCTGAATGCCCAAGATATGATCAAAACATTGAACGCCTCTCTGTCTCAGCCTCTGAATGACAAGTACCAAAAACACTCAAAATCCTCGCTCACTCTTGAAAAGTTTGCAAATGTACATTTATATAGTGGTTAGATGCATCATAACCACTGTTGCTTAGTTTGGGATGCATCAGCTGACTTTGAGGGTATGATTTAGGGTTTTAAGTGTGTCATTTAATGACATTACAAGTTTGTTTAATAAATATCAAATAAAAACCCAAAATAACCATACGATAACCACATAACCATTGGTGGTTAACTAACCAGACAGAGGTAGTTTGGTGGTTTTGTGTGACCAACCACAGTCTAACCGCAGGCTGCCACCTCTGGAGTCTGCCTCGACGGTTCCACCTACCCTCGCGGTGACTATTTCCATGTCTTTGCGTTTTCCCACGTGGTAACCCTAGCAGCTTACCTCCAATGCGGTTGTGGTTCTGAGACCGGGCGAATGACCATATAGCATTCACATGTCACTGTATTTTCTCTTGTTAAAGGTTGCAATCACTGCTACCCAATGGTTCTGATAACTCGCTGGTTAACACACACACCTGGTCACATGTTTAGACCTTCGATGCAGTTAGCGATGACAATTTAGGTTGTGGACTGTTATTTGTATTATTTTAAAATGTTTATAACATAAATGAGAAGGGTTTAGAGCTAGGTTTTTAATACATGGTTTGGTGTTTAGGTCTTTAGGATTAGAACTAGCATAGGTTTTGATGTTAGAACTTAGGTTTATGTAATATATTTAATGCATAGGTTTAGCGTTTTAGCAGTAGGGAATGGTTCTTTTTAATGCATTAGAATTGTAATGTATTAGGTTAGGGTTTTTCTAGGACTTTTCATCAAAATAAATAAACAAAACCCATTTGTCCCAAAATGTCACAAAGTGACATTAGAAACATGAGACATGAAACCAAATTCACATCATCGACACAAGTAGATTTGCGACGACAACCTGACAGTGAACCATATTGAAAATCTGCAACATATGACACCCATGTCGATGATTAAACTACGAGTGGACAAAAAAAGACATATCATTGACCAATCCTGACGAAACTATTGATGAACACAAGTCGACAGCTAGGCACTAAACCATCTCAAGTGAATGCCTTGAAAACCATACACATTACCTGAACAACCTGATCCATAACCAACACTATTGAAGCTGAACTGAAGTGATGATGACACTGAACAGTGATGACGACACTTGAACACATGTGCAACTGAATCAATGGAATGCTCCTGGATCATTCCTCTCCACTTGAAAGATTTTGGACCACAAAATTTTGACTAAACAAATAGTCCATGAGGGTAAAACTCCCTCTCTTTCCACCTTGACCTAATGATGTACCAATACATTCGATCAATCACCTGTAATTGATGACCCTGATCATGCTGACCATGGTACATTTTGAGTCAGTGACCTGTTTCATCCATCTGCAGTATACACAACTTGCGATGATGGGCAAACAACTTGTTATCGTCATCGCAATTGAATTATTTCCACGAAGAATCATGAGTTAGTGATTCACAATATTTGAAAACAATCTCTACTGGATGTTGTTTAATACCATCAACTTGTATAAACAATCTATTTTGTGGAATGGGAGATATTGGGTTGGACTAGTCGATGTAGTTAACTGGGGGTTAGAAGGGGGGCGAAGCACCCCCTTCGTTGCGCTGATTGTGTAGCGGGGGAGGGGGAGAGTCACAGTGGGTTTGAAGGGTGCAGGTAACCCCACTCTACGGGGTCCAGGGCAGTGTCCTGGAAAATTTTGTTTTTGGACCCTATATTAGGTTGGGATGTCCTACCTATGGTTTTGTGCATGATTTTCCGCACATGGTTTTGGACACGATGGTTTTCGGTCCATGGTATTGGATGCTTTGGCATGTATAAATATGTATTGTAACATTGAAAGGAAAGTAATGGAAAATCAAGTTGGTAGTCTCAGTTTTGGGATCTAGGGGAAACTCTCTGTGTATATGTGTTTTATGTGTTATGCTCTCGCATTGTTTATTTTCTGTGTTTTAGAATTTGTATGCAGGTAATTTTTGTACGGGGTTAAAACCTACATTTGGTATCAGAGTTGTTTTGGCTTCAAGGGGATGCCTTTGTTGCTGAGGGGTTTCACTCAGGCCTGTGGTAGACCCTGTTCAATGGGAGATCTGCGAGATTGATTCTAGTGGTAAAAGAAGATGGTGACCAGTGGAAATATAGAGATCAAGAAATTTAATGGTCAGAGTTTTGAGTTGTGGAAACTCCAGATGGAGGATTTGTTGGTGGATAAAGATCAGTGGATCATACTAGATCTGGCTACTATACCAACGAGAGTGTCTGATGAAGAATGGAAGAAGTTGGATCGGAAGGCAAAGAGTACAATACGATTATGTCTCAGATTCAGTATTGTTGAATGTATTAGGGGAAGCTACAATGAAGTCTTTATGGGACAAGTTAGTGACTTTGTACCAATCTAAGTCTTTGGTGAATAAACTGTTCCTACAGAAAAAGGTGTATAACCTGAGGATGAAAGATGGAGATTCGGTGACAGAGCATCTAAATACATTAAATACTGTGGTAAGTCAATTATTATCTATTGATATTAAAATTTTAGATGAAGATAAGTGCATCAGTTTGTTGTGTTCTCTCCAGATTCATGGGACAGTCTGGTTATTGCAATAGGTAGCAATGCAACTGCCTTGCAGTTTGATGAAATAGTCTCATCCTTGTTGACGGAGGATATGAGGTAGAAAAATATGGGAATCCATAATGGTGATGCCTTGTCTATATGAGGACGGTCCCAGAAAAGAAACAAAATAAGTCATCAAGTGGGAGATCTAAATCTATAGGGAGATCTAAATCTCTAGGAAAACCTGTAAAGGTGGTTTGCTGGAAATGTGGGAAGGAAGGGCACCAAAAAAGGGACTGTAAATCTAAAGCTCTTGAAAAAGGAAAGGGATCTGATGATGCTCCTTCTGTAGAGGCAAAAACCACCTCATATGAAGGTGGGAATGTGTACTTGGCTTCTTCAAGTACACATGTAGATCATGCAGCATGGTTGATTGACTCAAGTGCATCCTTTCACTTCACTCCCCATAGAGAGTGATTTTGCGAGTATGAGAAATACGATGGTGGTGATGTCTTCTTAGGGATGATAGGAAGGCTAGAATCATTGGTCGCAGAAAATTAAAGTTGAATTTGCAAGGTGGAAGGGTTAGAACACTTCCGGGTGTTTTGCATATTCCTGCATTGACCTGAAACCTTATTTCTGTAAGCAAGCTAGATGATGTAGGTGTAAAATAGTGTTCAAGAAGGATACTTGCAAGATGGTTAGGGGAGAATTGGTATTGATGTGAGGAGTTCAGATTGGAACTCTGTACAAGCTACAAGGTAGCACTATTGGTGATGGGTGCAATAGTTCTGTGGTTCCTGAAAGTAGAGCAGAAAATCTAGTGGTCTATGGAGAGAATACCATGTTGTGACATCAAAAGGCTTAGAAATATTGGAGAGAAGGGCCTTCAAATACTTCATGTTAAAGGTATGGTAGAAGGTATGAGTAATAGCTCTCCGGATTTTGATTTCTATGAAAATTTTGTATATGGGAAGCAAAATCAGGTAAGTTTTCCCTCTGGTGGTAAGAGGGGGAAACATATATTAGAGCTTGTGCACAATGATGTGTTTGGACCTGTGAAGGTTCCATCACTGGGTAAGTCTATGTACTATGTGTCATTTATATATGACTTCTCAAGGAATACATGGATATATTTCCTCAAGAAGAAATCTGAATTATTTGACAGGTTTAAAGAATTTAAGGCTTTGGTGGAAAACCAGATAGAGAAGAAGATAAAGGTGCTGAGGACAGATAACAGTGGAGAGTTTTGTAGTAATAAATTTGAATAATTTTGTAGCAGGTGTGGTATAGCACGGCATAAGACTACTCCATATACACATCAGCAAAATGGATTTGCAGAAAGAATGAACAAGATGTTGATGGAAAGGGCAAGAAGCATGCTCAGTGGTGCCGAGTTAGGACAAGAATTCTAGGTAGAGGTAGTGGAGACTGTATGTTACCTGGTCAATAAATCATCTTCATCAGCATTGGAGGATAAGACTCCACAAGAGGTATGGACTCGTAAGAAACCCTCTCTTTCACATCTAAGGGTATTTGGATGTGATGCATATGTACATGTTCCAAAGGAGAAAAGAACAAAGTTGGATAGTAAATCTGAAAAGTGCATCTTTATTGGGTATAAGGATGGTTTAAAGGGTTATAAGCTTTGGAACCCAGTAACAACGAAGGTTGTGTACAACCGAGATGTGGTGTTTAGAGAGGTGAAAAATGTTATTAAACATGAAGTCCAACTAAAGGGACCTGAGAAGATAGAGTTTGAGATTAAGGAGGAAGATTCAGACTCTATAGCAGAGGAGGAATCAGAAGATGAAGAATCACAAACTTGAGTGTGGGAAGATCCGTTTGAGAAAGAAGGCAACCAGAAAGGTATATTCCATTTGCTTTATCTATTACTAATGATGATCCTAGAACTGTGAAGGAAGTAGTAGATTTAGAGGATGAAAAACTCTGGAAAGAGGCCATGGTTGATGAAATGGAATCTTTGCACAAAAATGAGGGAAAGGATATGGTGGAGTTGCTGGCTGGAAGGAAACCCATTGGTAGCAAATGGGTGTTCAAGAAGAAGACAAATGCAGAAGGAAAGGTGGAGAGAAATACAAAACTTGGTTGGTAGCAAAAGGTTATTCCTAGGTGCCGAGAATTGATTTTGGTGATATTGTTTCTCCTGTTGCCAAGGTAACTTCTATTAGATTACTTCTATATGTTGTTGCTGCTTTTGATTTTTAGTTAGAACAGATGGATGTGAAGACAACATTTCTTCATGGGGATCTGGAAGAGGAGATCTACATGAAGCAACCTGAAGGTTTTGCGGTGAAGGGTAAGAAAGAACTGGTATGCAAGTTAAAGA
>APFE030581971.1:0-16911 GCA_000404065.3 Pinus taeda
CATCATAGAATAAGCTTGCATTTAGAGTAAATTCTACATTCTTTTAAGTCCTCTCCTCAAAGAGGCAAAATTTTAGTTATGGCTTGGCTGAACCCAAATCAGCTTAAGGGTCATTCTCTTGCCTGATCAACAAGAAGAAGTGATCTAATATCCCTGTCTACTGGTAGTTAAAGATACATTATAAACCAATAGCAATAGGTAGAAGGTAACTGGACCTAGTTAAACCAGTCGGAGCCACCACACCAAACGGAAAAGGAGTTGCTTTAAGGTCCAGACCGGGTGGTTATCCCCCAATGTTGTTGCAGCGATTTTCGAGGCATCAACACATCAACATGCTGAGAAAGTACAGTGAAATAAAATGGAATGTAGAAGCAAAAAAGGTCATTCAGTGAGGTAAAATCATGCTTGACTAATGCTCATGTCTTAGCCAGTCCTGATTTCACTAAGGATTTCATTATTTCTTGACTAATGCTCATGTCTTAGCAAGTCTTGATTTCACTAAGGATTTCAATATTTTTTCTGTTGCTTCAGAACATACTATTGCAATAGTACTAATGCAAAAAAACAAGGAGGGATATGAGCAGCCCATAGCATTATTCAGTAGAGGGTTAAGAGATTCTTCTTCGAAATATAGTATTATGGAAAACCAAGATTTTGCCGTGGTAAAAGCTTTGAAATATTTCAGAGTATATTTTTCATTCTCATATAATTTCATTTGTTCCCAATGTAGTAGTAAAGGGTATCCTTACTCAGAATGATCCTAAAGGAAGAAGAGGCAAGTGGATAGTTGTTATTTTAGAATATGATATTGAGATTAAGCCTACAAAGCTTATTAAGGGTCAAGGGTTGGCCAAATTAATGGTTGAGTCAAATTTGCATGCATTGGACATCAATTGTATTGCTGCTTTAGATGGTAAAGAAGAATTTGTCTAATAGATATGACAGTTTTGTTACTTCCCCTTGGTACACAAACATTGTTTATGATTTACAACATTTACAAGCTCTACTAGGTATGACCCGGACTAAAGAAAGGTTTCTTAAATTAAAGGCTGTCAAATTCTACTTTCTAGATTAGGCTTTATATTGGAAGGATGTTGGAGGGATTGCATTGAATTGTTTGTTAGAGGATGAAGCTGATAAGATGATGGAAGATTTTCATAAAGGTTACTGTGGAGGACACCTATTATGGGGAACTATAACAAATAAAATATTGAGAGTTGGTTTCTATTGGCTTACGTTATTTGTTGATGTACATAAAAGGGTTTCTACTTGTCATCAGTGTCAGATTTTGTAAGGGAAAAGGAAACCCTTACCTTTTCCTTTGAAGCCTATTTCAGTAGAAGTACCTTGTCAATGGTGGGGTTTATATTTTTTTGGGGAGATTCATCCTAGTTGTTTGGCCCAACACAAGTGGATTATTACAACCACATATTACTTCACTAAATGGATAGAAGTAATTCCAACTAGGTAGGCCACAGATTCAGTAATCATCCAATTCATGGAAGGTAATATTCTTTCTAGGTTTGGTTGTCCTCACAAAATCATCGTAGGCAATGTTGCTACTTTTAAATCTAAAAAAATGGTTGATTTCTATAATAAATATATGATATAGTGTTAGGAAATTCTACTGCTTATTATCCTCAAGGAAATGGGTTAGCAGAATCTTCTAACAAGATCTTAGTCAATATAATCAAGAAGTTGTTGTAGGAGAACAAAAAGTCCTGGCACAAGAAATTGATAAATTCTCTATGGGATGATAGGGTAAGTACTAAGAATTCAATTGGAATGTCACCTTTCCAATTGGTTTATCGAATTGATTCCATTTTCACTGCTTCCCTAGCAATTCCAGTAGTAAAACTATTGCAGGAAATAGAAGTAGAACCAATTGATGTACAAAGAAGGATAAATCAAATGATATAGTTGCAATAGACTAGAGAATAAGCCTATAACAACACACAGATAATTCAGGACAAGATCAAAAGGATTCATCATAGGAGGGTGAAAGCAGACGATTTTTAGCTAAATGACTTGTTTTTAAAATGGGATGCCAGAGATGAGAAAAGGGAAAACATGGAAAGTTTGATAGTTTATGGAACAACCCTTACAGGATTGAAGCTTTCCGTGGAACCAATGAATTTCTATTAGAATATTTGACAGGAGAAACACTGCCAGGAAGGCTTGTTAATGGTGGGTTTCTCAAGCACTACTTCACCTGAGTTCAGTTGGTTACAAAACACAACTTTATAAATATCATTGTATTTATTTAGATATTGCAAGTGTGGGTAGTTTCCATCAGAAATTGAAGCTTGCGGTGAATGCCCTAAGTTTCTAATGATTTTTCTACTATGTATATAAAGTTGTGATTGATAAATTCAGTTTCAGCACATGACAGGTCAAATGACTGCCCATCGAAGAAGGCTACTAATATATGGTGTTCTTGGCACCTCATAGGGAGGATGCCATCCCCATTGGAGCCATTGTTAGAGTCCTATAAATATAGTGATGAATTGATGAATATCTAGATATTTATCCAATGGGATATTGTAATTTATTTTTCCCATTTCAAATTATTTTAGTTATTAAAATTGAAAAAGAAAAAATAGGAAAAATTTAAAGAAAAAAGAATAAAACAAAGAAAAATAAAAATAAAAATAAAGGGTGTCTGCTTGGGGTAGCTTAAGTGGCGATGGTCGTGGAATGAAGTCTCACTGAACCAGAGAGCTTGGGTTTGAATCTTATGTTGCCCTCCCCCCATAGAGGGGTGAATAATGAACATGTAAACTCGAAAATCAGAGAGTCCTACCAAGCTTACAAAAAAAATAAAGGGGAATTGTAGAAATTCTGATTGTAGATTAACTTGATAATGCAATATAACTAAAGAAAAATACTTTAATCTACTTCTACAATCAATTTGTGGAAGCTTAAAAGATTTGAGCAAGATCAAGTTGAACAAATATAACTAGAAGAAGAATCAATGCACATGAAACACAGAAGAATACTCAGGGGAAAGACTCAACTAAAAACCCCACTATCTGTATTATCATACAAGGTGGAAATATCTCTGAATTACACAAAGCTTTAGCTCTCACAGCTAGCCAGCTCTCCGTACAATCCTCTTGGATGCTCACAGGGAAACAAGGCTTCTCACAAACCTTCTCCTTAGCCCTCCAAGCCTCCTATTTCCTTGTGTTGTTTCTTCTGGGTGATCCTATTGTTACCAAGTGTAACACTGATCACTCACACTGATCTCACACCCTATAAAACTACGCAATCCTCAAGGAAACTTACCTTGATTGCATGGATGAGTTTCCTTTATAGGAAAATACATGCAACTGATAGTACATTGTCCTTGACATTTAGCTCAACTGGGTCTTTTGCAGAATAGACATGCATGAGTTAAGGATGAGAGAATATTAAGTTATCTAGAGTACACTAGTTGGATGTATGCATGCATTAACTGACTGAACTCACAATTAGTTCCTTAAACAGTTTGGAACTAATTTAACTGGACTTAACTTAGTTAACTGAGCTAACTAATTACAACTCAAATACAACTCAACCTTATCTCCTTAATTAAGGGATAATCTCCTTAATTTAAGGGATAACTTTTGCATGACTTCACAAAGACTTCTAGCTTGAATTTCTCCAACTAATTAATCCAAGATGAATTAATTAATTATTTTTCAAGCACCTGGTGAGACTAAATTGGAATTTTAATTCAAGGACAAATTAAAATTGGAATATTCTGGACTCTATTTTTATCATTTTTGGTTGCTATTTTCAACACCCTCTCAACAAGAAAGGAATTCAACACGATCCCGATCTTGAACCTTTGGAATGTTTTGCATGCAACACTTCTCTCTAGTGTTGTTGCTCCAACAACTCTAGAAACAAAAAAAACATCCAACCTGAATCAGTATGATGCATTTGTCATCAAAGTCTGTGAATGCTATTGCCTCTGTCAACTGAAAACTTTGCGCTTCTGCTGACTCTGCCTTTCTGCACTATTGTCAATCCTTCTCTGCACTCTTCAATATCTAACTGCTCTAGCCTCTGTCACTTTCATCTCTCACTGATTCCTCCTGCTATTATGTACTTTGGGCTCCTATAGCAAGGTACGATCCATGAGATAAAACTTCTCAATGGACCTTGCCCAATTTTATCCTTCTTGGGACTATGACTTCACATTACCCCACCTCACACCTGGAGGTATGGCTGCATGTGATCCCTTTTCCCACTTGGCTTGAAATTTCCCCCTACTAGAGGTCTCTGCATGTGTGGATGACTCCACTCAGTCTCCTCTCAATATCTCCAATTGTGGCTCCTCCACAATTGTCTGAGACTTCTTCTGGGTCTGCATGTTAAGAGGTAATTTTCTCTCCCTCTCAACGACCAAGTCTCTAACAATTTCCTTGATCCTCAAGGCTTTGCATGCATCTTGAACCTCAAGAGCATATATGTTCTTGCCTCGTGAACCGATCTACTTCACCTGTCCCGTGGTGATGTGTCTAAGGAAAACCTTTCCCTTACTGAAGACAACATTGTAGCCTTTTTCCTCCAACATCGCGATCGATACCAAATTCTTCTTCAGTCCAAGCGCATACTTCACATCTATCAAGGTGATAAAAGCTCCATGCTTCCTCTGAAAAGCAACCGTTCCCACTCTTGAAACACTATACCTTTCATCTTCACACATCTCTATGCGAATCTTGAGGTCTTTCTCCTCCAAGGTACTGAATAAAATTTTATCGCTAGTCATGTGGAATGAGGCTGAACTGTCAAGATACCAACCACAACCCATCATCAATGACACCATGCATGCAATGAGAGTAAAATCCATTTCAAACTGAGAGGTTAATGCCTCACCTTCAGATCCTTCCAAGGATCCCTTCTTAGAATTCTTTGATGGGCAATTAGTCGCATAATAACCCATCTTGTGACAACTAAAGCATCTCACTTTAGACTTTTCAACCTTCTCCCCTCCATGAGAAGAATTTGATTTGGCATGAGAATCCTTCTCCTTCCATTTCCTTGCCTTACTTGCTAAGGCCAGATTTTCTTTATCATCCTTGGATGAAGAACCATCTCGTGTGCTCCTCCTGATATCCTCCTGCATGAGATCCGACCATAGTCATTCCCAATCCGACAGTTTCTCCCTTCCATTCACATAGTCCTGGTAGCTATCCAAGCTCTTTGGAAGGCCGAGGAGAGCAAGGCTCACCATATCATCATCAACAGTAATTATTCTGACACTGCTAAGCTCATCTCTGCAAGTGGTGAGCTTGTTCAGATATGTGGAAATAGTATCGCAGTTCTCCATCTTGATTCTTCAAATCTTATTCTTGAGCGCCAATTTCCTCTGGTTGCTACTATTCTGGTAGAGGTCCTTCAATGTCTTCCACATTGAATATGGAGTATCCTTCCCATGGAGACTTGAGACAATATGGTATCGAACTCCCTCAAGGATGATCTCTCTTGCCCTCGCCACACACTTCTTCCACTCAACCAACTCTTGTGCATTAGTTGAAGCTGGCTTTAGGATTTATCGATCAATGAAATCCTTTAAGCCGTTGTCTTCTAATACAGCCTCTATGTGATCTTTCCATGCTACGTAATTTGAGCTGCCATCCAAGGCATACTCGAGTCTCAAGCCATATAACGCCATTGACCAACCTGAAGTATGAGATGAATTCAATTTGTACCTGCAAACCCGAACTTCAAACTTCGAATTCTCTTCTCAATATATTGTTCACAACTCTGATAACCTTTGCTCCAATACCATGTCGAAATTCTGAATGTAGATTAACCTGATAATGCAATATAACTAAAGCAAAATACTGTAATCTACTTCTACAATCAATTTGTGGAAGCTTAAAATATTTGAGCAAGATCAAGCTAAACACATATAACCAGAAGAAGAATCATTGCACATGAAACGCAGAAGAATACTCAGGGGAAAACCTCAGCTAAAAACCCCACTATTTGTATTATTATACAAGGTGGAAATATGTCAGAATTACACAAAGATTTATCTCTCACAACTAGCCATCTCTCAGTACAATCCTCCTAGATGCTCACAGGAAAACAAGGCTTCTCACAAACCTTCTCCTCGGCCCTCCAAGCCTCCTATTTCCTTGCGTTGTTTATCTTGGGTGATCCTACTGTTACCAAGTGTAACGCTGATCACTCACACTAATCTCACACCCTGTAAAACTGTGCAATCCTCAAGGAACCTTACCTTGACTGCATGGACGAGTTTCCTTTATAGGAAAATACATGCAACTGATAGTACAATGTCCTTGACATTTAGCTCAACTGGGTCTTTCTCAGAATAGACATACATGACTTAAGGATGAGAGAATCTTAAGTTATCTAGAGTACACTAGTTGGATGCATGCATGCATTAACTAACTGAACTCACAGTTAGTTCCTCAGATAGTTTGGAACTAATTTAACTGGACTTAACTCAGTTAACTTAGCTAACTAATTACAACTCAACATTATCTCCTTAATTAAGGGAAAATATCCTTAATTTAAGGGATAACCGTTGCATGAATTCACAAAGACTTTGAGCTTGAATTTCTCCAACTAATTAATCCAAGATGAATTAATTAATTATTTTTCAAGTAGCTGGTGAGACTAAATTTGAATTTTAATTCACAGTTATAATTCAAGGACAAATTAAAATTGGAATATTCTGGATTCTATTTTTATCATTTCTTGTTGTTGTTCTCAACAGGAATAAAGAAAAAAATATATAAAAAAAATAAAACCCCAAAGGGGCGCGCTAGTTGAAATTCCACGAATTGTCAAATTATATTAATTTTTTTTTAAAGGATTGGAATAAAGGTGACTTGATGTTTTATCACTTTCCATAAAGCGCTTTCTCTTTTGAAGGGCTGAGATCATCCCCATCTAGATCAACGACAGGGGACAATGTTCAGACGCCCCCCTCTCGAGCTTTCAGGACTTAACAAGTTGGGGTACGAAATGTTGTTTAAAATAAAACCACCTGAGATAATGTGGCGACTCCATATTCATTTAGGGGATCCCTTCCCTTTACTGCCTACCACTCCTGCCCCCCCCCCCCAAAAAAAAAAAATCCACCATTCGATACTCTTTTCGCCCATTTTTTGCCACTCCATCCTCGCCACTCGTCATCCATCACTCTATCCATGTCACCCATCCTCCACGTAATATAGTCGT
The DNA here is from genome assembly GCA_000404065.3 of Pinus taeda. Taxonomy (NCBI): domain Eukaryota; kingdom Viridiplantae; phylum Streptophyta; class Pinopsida; order Pinales; family Pinaceae; genus Pinus; species Pinus taeda. Next base: position 7,207 of record APFE030581971.1, read on the forward strand.
TAACTTTCAAATCTCCTGCCAACATTCATGTAGTCGTTGGTATTTAAATTTTCTCTCGCCAACGTATAAAATTCATGAATGCTAAGCTCCAAAATGATAAAAGTTTTGTTAGTCGCCCTCAATTCCTGTTATAAAAATCCTGTATCAACCTGCATTATCCCATTTTGCTAGTTATTTCATTCACGCAATTTTAGATTGAATATTTCCAAGTTCATCAACACCTTCTGTAAATTTTTCCCCTTCCACATCTGATCAAATTACGACCTGGTAACAATGTTTTTGGAAATTAGCCATTGAAGTTAAAAATGTCTTCGCACAAAGGAAAGGGAAAAATGACTTATGTGAATCCTACGTTATCTCTTGTCCTTGATTTAGATAGGTTCTATTTGGTTGATACCTTGTACAAGATAGCAAAAGCCTAATGCAAATTTGATTTATATGACCTTTGAAATTGGGAAAATTAGAAGTTCTTGGATAACACTGATGATCGAAGTATTTGGGAATCACTCTTGCCTTACTTTATCTTTCTCTAGACTCATTCTTTCCCAAAATTCCTTACATGGTGTCATTTGAGATACCTCCCCATTCACAAAGTTATAGTTTCCCAAAATGCTCAAGTCTTGTTTTCATTTACCCCATAAAGCATTTGTCAAGCCCTTCAGATAAATCCACAGGCCTCTTTGCACCCATTTTCCACTGATGCAGTACTCATGGAAATATACCAAAATATTGCTTTTCCCTAGCGAGCCCATATTTTTGAATGTTTCCTACCCGAGAATTTATAACTACCCATAAATAATCCCCCTTACTCTACTTCTATGTTTCCCGCGATTTCAAGGCAATTCATCTCCATGGTTACTTGCCTATTAGGCTATCACACATACCAATGGGTAGATGAGGTTGTGTTAGGGTTTTATCAGTATTTTAAGTTGGTTAGAAGCCTTCAGTTCTATTCAATTACAGTCAGTACTTATCATATGTTATACATGATCAATTTCTCAAATTTAATGTTGAAGGTGCATTCAAGCACCAGTTAGTCCTTATTTATCTACTGTTATTCTATCAAGAAAGCAGTTTCAAGTTTTAGCTACAAAAGGTGGATGAACAGGGAAGACCATTATTAGTTGTTCGCTAGATTCCCTTTCTTAGAAAGAATTCAGAGGATTTTTCATATAGTGATTTTGTTGATCAATCTTTACATATGTCTTTATGCCTTCTAAAAAACACTATCATTCCAATAATATCAATAGAAATCAACGTAGTTATGCATCTTACAAAACAAGCAAAGGTTGGAGACTGATATCGTTACTAGAATTACATAGAGATTCAAATCTATGGGTGTGAACTTCATCACTGCATATTGCCAGTGTTTGTGTCAGTAAGTATTTTTACCCTGGAATACATTAGATAGATGTTAAATATGGATGACTTACATTTTGTATCAAGAAAAAATAACGCACAATTCAAATTGAAATCACATGTTGGACCATACATTGTGAATACCAGAGCAAAATCCAAGGAACTTTATAAATTACTAAAACAAACGAAGTTTAAGCTCAGCTTGACATGGTCTTATGATTGATTAGGGATGATTTCAAAGCTGAGAGTTGAGAATAAGACCACTTCATATGCAAATACACCTAGACTAGAGATAGAGAAGTATACCAATAAGGAGCAGTGGATAGAGAACACACTACAGGAGGTTGAAGAAAAAATTTTCAGTCAATCATCTCTACAAACTCCTCTTCCAAAGGACAAAGAAATCATGAGACTAAGGGAAAGAATGTCCCCTGCATATTCAAAAGCTCAAGTTACATACTTTCGTGTTTTTAAGAGGAGAAAGGAGGATCCAAAGACTAATACTAAAATTAATGCTCAGATAATAAAAATTCAAGGAGAATCATCACAAGAGAAGGAGTCACAAGATCAAGCTACAATTGTTCTAATAGGTTTGCCAGTCACTCCTTTTTTAAATATTGAAGATATAACAAAGTCACTTGTATCTTCTACATCTCAGATGGGAACAAAGCATAATATTTTTTCCAGATATAGGGAGATCAAGAAGAAGAATGAAGCATTGAAGGCTTCAACATATTCAGAATTCTAGAAACAGACTGCTACTACTCAACACAGGTTGTTGTCTGCATTTGACACATAAAAGAGACCAATTCATTTAACTTTCCGAGAATCTACAATTTGAGTCCCCAAAAGTGCAGAACACTACAAAGCTTCAATATTTTCTGTTGATACCAAAAAGTTTCATGTAATCAATCAAATCGATTTGCATAAGCAAGCAGGTGAGATGATTTATTCAACACTGACTAGTTCAGCCATGGCTACCTCAAAGTTACAAGCCTCTCTGAATAATATGCATTCACAATTGAAGATAGAACGAATGTCTTCTCTAGCCAAAGACACTAGAACTAAAGCTTTAGAATATTTAATAATCAAACTAGGATATGATCCTATAGTAATGTCAAGGCAGCTGAGGAGATAATTAAAAATAAAAATTTAGATATTCAAGCCCTTAGGAAACAAATTAAGCTTCTAACCACAAAGCACCCACAGGCCAAAGAAGTAACCAATCTGGAAATACAGAAAGAAAATTTGTTCAAATTAATAGTTGAACAGAATGTTCAAATCCGTAATATGGAAAGAGACATGGAAGCGTAATTGAAGGAAAATGAATAGTTGGTAGCAATAGGTACATCAGCACAACATGAAGTACATCAAACAATACAAGCATCAACTTCAGATTCTTCTGAGAAGCTATTCTAGGCTTTGGAAGAATTATCATTAACAAATAAGGAAAATAAGAATTTCATGGCAACATTATCAAATATGGAAGAAAACAAGATAAAACAGATAATGCATATCTAACATAGGTACAAAAGAAATTCATACTGACACAACAAATTCAAAAGTATGAGAATTAGTCTCTACACGCTCAGATGTTGGCAGAGGCTAAAAAGAATATATGGCATAATATAAATGCAAATATCACAGAATTATGGTCATCCATTCAGATCATATTTGAGCAAGAGGAGTTAGTGCAGAATAGCAAGGCAACAATTGAACAAACAAAGATTGAAATAGAGCATAGGTCATCAGAAGAAAATAGAATTATTAAAATGTTGAATTCTAAAACTAAGGAAGAGATTGAAGAACTCCAAATTGAAGACATAACATGTACAATTATGGAAGTAGAAAGAGTATTAACAAAGAGGAATCTCACGGTGCAACTAGAAAATAAATGCGAAGAATTGGAATTGCAAGTTAAATATTTAACCAAAAAATTTCTTTATTGTAGGAGAAAGGACTCCCAACCTTAAGAGCTTCTAATGGAAAATTGATTCCATTAGAAAATTATCAAGATAAATTATGTAATATAGTTGTAGATACATCCAAGTTTATTAAAGTAAGAGGAAAAATGAGTGAAAAAATTTCCATGGAAGGACTACACCATGATCTCTTCATTTAACATCAAATCCATCATCTATTTTTAAACAAACCAACTTTCCAAACCTACACAAAATTAGATGAGAGATTTCAGAGAATGGTAAATTTTTCAATTCCTAGTGAAGAGTGTTGGGATCAATTGTTGGACCTAGTTGAATAAAGACAAATATAAATCCTATTGTTTTGGGAATAGGAAAATAGAAGGAGCAGAAATGTAGCTACATTCAGAAACAACTTTCCTCAAAAGTGTCAAAAGAACAACCGAATTTGTCTAGAATTCCTATTTCTTAGTTCTATTTTAGAAATATCTACATCTTCTGATATATATTATTTTGTAATTGATTTATTTTTTAGATCTGAATTTAGTTCCATATGAACTCTATAAATATTTTGTAAAAAGACTTAGTAAGGATTGGATTATGTATGAAGGAAAGAGCTCTACCTTAATGTAAGCTATGGATTTTTACTTGAAGTAATCGATTTCAGAAATGCAGAGGTTGTTTTGTTCCAGGATTCTTGTGTCAAACCAATGATGATGTTTATCCTCATGTTGATTTGTTCTTCTTTCTGAGTTTTCATATGGATTTCCCTTCCTGATTGTTGTAACAAGATTAAGAGGTGAATTTACTTATTGTACTCTACTATGGCTTGTTTAAACAATCTTAATGTTTTCCTTCTAAGATTAAATATAAAATCCATTTGAGTATGCTTTATATTTAATTGATCATCTACTTTATCATCTCAGCCACACCATAAAATATCTTAAGATCCAGGAGTTTTCCTACCTCGCCCTGTTTCAGCTACTCTGTTAATTTGTGATTGATTACTGAGAATTTTAATGACTCCATGCCCAACAGATTTTTCCCATGTTTTACAACCAAAATTTTGAAAAATCCATCTCAAACTTTAAAATCTAGAATAAGATCTTGAAAGAATAAAATAAATCATATAGAGAGAGCCCTCCCTAAAGCTGGAAGGGTTAAATCCCAAATTTAAAAGTGGTTTGTGGTTACCTTTGTAATTTTCCTCCTCAGCTTAGGAAAAATATAGAGTGCTAACAGTGCACAAGGAAGATGAAAGTTTAGAAGACTACATGAAGATATTTTTATATAATATTCAATTTGCGAGGCAACATAACTTGGATCCTGAAATGAAGAAGATTATTTTCTTAAAGGGCGTGACAGAAGAATTAATGAAAGTGCTAAATTTATTGGGAATAAGAGATATATTTGTATTTATTTTTGATGATATGACTAAATTGTGCAAGAGATTTTCACGTGGACAAGGGTGAACAACAAAAAGATCTCGTGATCTCCTTAAGAATTGGAAGTTGACTTCTAGTGGGGTAACCAAGATGGAATTAGGGAATGCTTTGGAAGATTTTAAAGCACATATATTAAGTAGTCTGAGTCTACAATTTGAAACTTTGAGTTTCAAGAAGAAATTGGAAGAAGAGCATGTCTCCCTTGCTATTTTTTGTGCTAGATATCAAATGAAACACCCTAGAAAATATTGTTCTCTTGATAATCTCATTGTTTGCACTCTCTGTGTAGAAGATCACTCTACTTACAATTGTCCTTCTCTACTAAGACTTAAATTGATATACCATGAGGATGAGACTACAATTGGGAAACTGTATTCATTAGAAACCATGAAATCATGGCAACTTAGGCCTCAAGATATGTCTTTTTATCTTATTTCCACACGTTTTTCACATTTTTCTAATTTACAGTATGCAACATGGAATGTTGCCACACCATGGAAAATTTGGCCACAACATCCACCTCAGAGCCAATATTGTCAACAAGGTTTGCAAGGAACATGTTATGGACCTCTACCCCCATATCCCTATTCACTATATCCCCAGTGTCATCCACTATCTCAAACTTTCTTGCAAATCTACTATATGCAAGAATCTTAACAACAACCTTGAAATACTTAATTACAATTCCCTTCTACCCAATATTCTAGGCAAAACTAATTGCCTATTCAACCTATCAATAACTCGAATAATAAAGCAACCCAAAATGTCCTGAAATATGAGTAGCAACCCTTCCCAACCTATGCTATTACTCTTGTATAAGTGTATGACATTCATTTACGGTCCCGAAAGGTGCTTCTAAATTATGGCCCCAATATTGTAGAGGAAGAAAGAGAGGAAGAAGTACATACCCCTATAGAAAGAACCAGTAGACCTACACCCCCTCAATAAGAGAACATGTCCTCAAAACAACCATCAAATCCCCCTTTCATAAGAGGTTGAATGAGAATAAACCAATAAAACCTCCTAAACATTATGTGATTAATGAATTAATTTTTTTTGGTGAAATTCCGATGTTGCAAGCTATTTGGGATATACCCATTTATGTTAAAACAGTGAGGGAGTTGTGCAAGAAGAAGCCTGGGAGGAAACAAAAGATCCACCAACTATTCATGTTGTTGGGGAGTGCATTGATGCAATTACTCAAAAGAATTTAGAGACGAAATATCTTGATCTTGGAAATCCTATTGTTTTGGTGCATATTAATTGAGTATATATTCCTAATATTTTGATTGACCTTGGAGCTACCATAAATATCATGACTGCACAAACCATGGAGTTTCTTTAGTGAATTGATCGTCGTCCTACCCCAACTATTCTCGAACTGGTAGACCAATGCATGATTAATCCTTTGGAAGGAGTTTTGGACAATGTAATTGTTTCCCTTTATTCATCCGAATATCTAATGGACTTCATGGTTGTGCAAACTAAATCTACAACTGAAGGGAATTTGATAATCCTTGTTAGGTCTTGGCTTTCTATTGCAAATGCATTCATAGGATTCATGTTTGGTAGCATGTTCATTTCCAATGTTGGAGCTGTAAAACAAATTACCTTGTATCCACCTGCATAGTCTCTCATGGAATTAGAGCAAGCTCCCTGGTTTGATGACTCAGTAAATGACAAAAAAATAGTCCAACCCATGTGTACGATCAATCAGGTAAAGAAATTTTAGGAATGTTATGAAGAAATTCAAATTAATTTTGTTTTATGTATTTTAGTTTTTTATGAATATGATAATCATCCATTTGAGTAGGTTTTAAAGAGTGATGTGCAAGAAACAAATGATTTGATAGATTTGTCCTCATTATGAAACACTAATAAAACACCATCTCAAGAAATATAACCATGTTGTATTTCTATTGAATTATGTCCTAGTCAATTATTGAATATCAATAGTGAACTTACTAATGAGGAGAAAAAATAACTAATGCAGGTTCTATAGGTGCAAATAAAATCCTTTGCATGGGGTTATTGGGACATGAAGGGGATCGATCCTGCAGTCTATTCTCATTATATTTATACACAGGTTGATGCCATCTTGTCTGACATATCACTCAAAGGTGTATGAATCCAACACCCAAGGAGGTGGTAAAATAAGAGTGGTAATATCTCCTTGATGCAAACTTAATCTACCCGATATTTGATAGCAAATGGGTTTGCCTCATAGTTCTAGTTCCTAAATCTTTAGGAAAGTGGTGTGCGTGTGTAGAATTCTGTGAATTGAACAAGCTAATATGAAGGATTATTTCCTCTTCCATTAATAAATAAGGTTATAGACACCTTATCAAGGAAAACATATTTCTCATTCTTATATGGGTTTAGTGGATACAACTAGATTTAGATATCTCCAGCAGATCATGAGAAAACTACTTTCACTTGTCCCTGAGGACCTTTTGCTTTCGAGTTTTACCTTTTGGGTCATCTAACACTCTAACAACCTTTCAAAGAGAGGTATTGGGCATTTTTTGTTAGATTTTATCCATGATTGTGTCGATGTACACATGGAAGGATTTACTTTTTACGAGGATTCCTTCAAGGAAGCTCTAGAAAATATTAAAAGAGTATTAATCAGATGCCAAGAAGCACACCTTGCCTTGATTAATATAAAATGTAGGATGATTCTAACTAAGTATGTTGTGCTCAGTCATGTTGTTTCTATTGTAGGTATCGAGGTTGATCCCGCCAAGATCAAGGACTTATCCCAATCATCAGTTCCTACCATCTAGAAAGAGGTGAAAAGTTTCCTTGGTTTTGTAGGATATTATTGATGCTTCATTAAAGGTTTTATGAATATCATTATACCTTTGTTGAAATTATTATCTAACTATATCATTTTCTTATGGACTGACTAGTGTCATTATATGTTTAATACTTTGAAAGAAAAACTCTCAGTCGCTCCTATTTTGAGGGGTCCTAATTAGGTTCTATCATTTCATATTTCCATGGACGCCTCAAACACAACTTTAGGAGTTGTCCTTGGGAACAAACATGACTTATGTTATTATGCAATTTATACATTAGTAAAATTCTAACCCCTGTTGAATTGAATTATATTGTGATAAAGAAGAAGTTCCTCGTAGTGGCACACTCTATAAATACATTCAGGCATTATATTACAGGTTATGAGATCTTCATTCATACATACGATGAAACTATTTGGTACCTCATGAACAAACCTATAAGTAACATTTGGATCACGAGATGGATTTTGTTATTATAGGAATTTAATGTTATAATTGTAGATTGGCTTGGTAAAGACAATTTAATAGCTAATTTATTTTCTAGGTTTCAACATGGAGAAATAATGTTCTTGTAAATGTAGATTTTCTTGATGAACAATTATTTGTGGTTTCTACTTACCTGCCTTGGTTTGGAGCTATTGGAAATTATCTAGCTACAAGGAAACTACTGGAAAAGCTACCTTCTTGTGAAAAGTGCAATATCATTTTTTTCCTATGAAAAGAAACTCGCATTGTAATTAAATAAATGATATAAAATACATTTTGTATATACACACACTAAAAAGTGTACATTCTCCATGGATCAACCCATCCATCAGTGACGAAACATAAGTCAAAGGTATATGAAAAAGGCATAACAAAAAAAGACCAAATGGGTAGAAGATAAATACAAATTAGTAATAATACAATAAATAATAAGTAAATATTGGGGAAGATCACAAAGCACTAATATTCCCCTTCTTACCTTGTATTATGCAACTAGCTCACAAAAAGATAGAAAGGATAGATATAATATGACCCAGATATTCCAGCTCCTGTACTCCAAAGAAACATTTGGAGGCTTTTTCATATAATTGTTTCTCCTCCAATAGTTTGAGCACCTATCAACATGATCCTTCCAAGACCTGTTGTAGATATCATCAAAAAATACTAACACAAATTTTCTAAGGAAGGGATTGAAATGGAATTCATCAAACCTTGAAACGTAGAGGGTGCATTGGTAAGGCCAAAAGGAATGACCAAGAATTCATAATGACCCTAATGAGTTCTAAATGTTGTTTTCAGAATGTCTTTAGTCTTCATTATGATTTGATGATGTCCTGAACGAACATCCAACTTGGTGAAGTAAATTGCTCCATGCAATTCATTAAATAATTCATCAATGATTGGAATGGGAAATTTATCTTTAATAGTGAGCTTGTTGAGCTCCCTATAATCTGGACACATGCGTCATGATCCATCCTTCTTGTGCACCAATACTACTGGAGTAGAGAAAGAAATTTGACTAGGTTGAATTATACCAGCCTCTAGCATTTCTACAATCATACATTCAATTTCACTCTTTTGGGCATAGGGATATCTGTAAGGCCTGATGTTTGGAGGAACACTTCCTGTAATCAAATGAATAGCATGGTCATGATCACGAATGTGGCAACAAGAATATTCCAATTTTAATTTGTCCTTGAATTAAATTATGAATTAAAATTCGAATTTAGTCTCACCAGCTGCTTGAAAAATAATTAATTAATTCATCTTGAGTTAATTAGTTAGAGAAATTCAAGTTAGAAGTCTTTTTGAAGTCATGCAATAGTTATCCCTTAAATTAAGGAGATTATCACTTAATTAAGGAGATAAGGTTGAGTTATATTTGAGTTGTAATTAGTTAACTCAGTTTACTGAGTTAAGTCCAATTAAATTAGTTCCAAACTATTTCAGGAACTAATTGTGAGTTCAGTCAGTTAATGCATGCATGCATCCAACTAGTGTACTCCAGATAACTAAAGATTTTCTCATGATTAACTCATGCATGTCTATTATAAGAAATACCCAGTTGAGATAAAATACAGGTACAATGTACTATCAGTTGCATGTATTTTCCTATGAGGAAAACTTATGCATGCAGAAGGAATTCATTCCTTGAGGATTGCGCAGTTTTATAGGGTGTGAGATCAATGTGAGTGT
>APFE030581975.1:10272-29741 GCA_000404065.3 Pinus taeda
ATGTTACAATACATATTTATACATGCTGAAGCATCCAATACCATGGACCGAAAACCATCGCGTCCAAAAAAAATGTGCAAAAATCATGCACAAAACCATAGGTGGGTCCGCCCAACCTAACATAGGGTCCAAAACCAAAATTTTCCGAGGCATTGCCTCGGACCCCATAAAGTGTTGTTATGGGTACCCCTCAAACCCCTTTTTAACTATGTGGAAAGAATATAACACAACCCAACATGAACGACACTCCAATCCAAGTCTGGATGAGGAAGATAGAGGCAGTCAAACTTGTGGGTTGACTTACCCATGTGGCAAGCTTAAGGAGGGCGCAATTTGGCAAGAACTTAGCATCAAAGTCCGACTAGTTTTCCAAGCGAATTTATGGGTCCGTTAATTTGTCTTCTAATGCCTAAGGTTCTAGTAAAACCCAAAAGGGTTGGTGGTTATTAATTTTCTATATATATGTCAAGCCAGGCAGTAACTCCTCAAAGAAAAAATGATTCGTATATCAATTTCTTTAGGTAGGTCTTCATTATATACATGAGGGAGAGACTGTTCACTTCATCTCCCGATGACTGTTCATATTACTTATTTATTTATTTACATTATATTCACCCAATCCTGATGATTAGGTGTCAACATTCCCCCCCTTAATCTGAAGGGATGTTGGTGAGTCCAAGCATCATTTTGAATCGTTCAAGCTTTTTTCTTCCAAGCACTTTGGTGAAGATGTCTGCAATTTTCTCATTAGTGGAACAATGACGAAGATGGATTGTTTTGGCCTCAACATGATGCCGAATCAGATGATATTTAGTATTGATGTGTTTCGTTCGATCATGGAACTTTGGGTTCTTGGCCAACTTTATTGCAAAGGTATTGTCAATCATGAGTGGAGTTGATTATACTTGTTTTACTTGCAAATCTTCAAGAATTTTCCAGAGCCACACAATTTATTTTGTTGCTTCAGCTGCTACCACGTATTTTTCTTCTGTTGTGGAATCTGCTGGAACTGATTATTTGCATGATATCCAGGAGACAGCTCCTGATCCAAGACTCATAGCATATCGTGAAGTAGATACCCTAGTTTCTTTGTCTCCATTGAAGTCTGCATCAGAGTATCCAATCAAGCTGAAGTCATCCACCTGTGTATACTTTATTCCAAAGTCTTGAGTTCCCTTCAAGTACCTTAGAACTCTTTTTGCAGTAGACCAATGTCCCTCAGAAGGCTTTTGCATAAACCTGGAGAGGATTCCAACAGCAAACGAAATGTCTGGTCTGGTAGTAGTTAGGTAGTTGAGACTTCCTACAAGTTGTCTATACTTTGTTGCATCCTCAAATTCTTTTCCTTCAATATGTGTGAGCTTTAACTTGTGTTCCATTGGAGTAGTAAGAGGATTGCATTCTGTCATGCCAAATCTGTTCAATAGATCTCCAATGCATTTCCTTTGAGAAATAAATATGGACTTCAGATGTTAGGTTACTTCAATACCAAGATAGTAATGAACATAGCCCAAATCAGTCATTTCAAAACTTTTCCCCAATTCTTTCTTTATGGATGTAATGTAGCTTTCATTGTTCCCTGTCATTAAAAGATCATCTACATATACCACAAGATGTACAACTGTTTTGCCAACTTTCTTGACAAATAAAGTTGCATCATCAAGATCATAATGTTTGAAATTGACTTTCAGAAGATGCTCAGTTAGTTTTTCATACCAGGCTCGCGGTGCTTGTTTGAGGCCATAAAAGGACTTCACCAGTTTGCATACTTTATGTTCATGTCCTTTCACAACAAATCCTTCAGGCTGGGACCTAAAAACATTTTCTTTTAGATTTCCATTCAAGAAAGCAGTTTTTATATCCATTTGATGGACTTTCCAACTATTCTGAGCTGCTACGGCAAAGAGTGTCCAGGTGGTAGCCCATTTTGTTGTGGGGGAAAAAGTCTCCTCATAATCAACCCCTTCCTTCTGTGCAAAACCTTTTGCCACAACCCTAGCTTTGTGCTTGTCATGTGAGCCATCAACTTTATACTTGTTCTTGTAGACCCACTTGCAGCCAATTGGTTTGGTTCCTAATGGAGGATCAACTAGCTTCCAAGTGTCATTTTTTATGACGGCATCATACTCCTTTTGTATCGCTTCTTTGAAGGAAATTGGTTTAAAATATGTAGACAAGTTCAATTCACAATCATAAGAAACATCCATATCAACAGGTGAATTACAGTCATCTACATCACCTCCATTTTGTAGGTTTGGATTTCTAGTTCTTGTCTTTCCAACCTCATCAAGATGAACACTTTCAAGTGTCTTTGTTAGCCACTTTTGGGGACGTTTCTCAGATGGTCTAGGCTGCTCCATTGATTGAGTTGGGACTGAATCAAGATTGAGTCTCCCAATTCTATCAATCACATCATTTAAAGCATCATCCATTGTTGGAGTTTCATGCAGGGGAGAGTGTTCTTTAGAAGAAGATTCCACATGTTGATCTAGTATAGGAATCCCCCCTTCAATAAGTGGAATCTGATTATCAAATTGTTGAAATGATTTTGCTTTTGCGAATCTATCCAAGCGATCAAGTTGCCACTCACAACATTGTCAGTTTTGGATGATTCAAGAAAAATTACATTTCTAGATACAACAAACTTCTATGTTTACTTCATCATAGAGATGGTATTCTTTGGAGGTGATTGAATACCCTAGAAAGATACACTTATGACTTCTAGCACCAAGCTTGTTTCTATGTACCTTTGGTATCAAGGCATAACAGGTGGAACCAAAGACCCTGAGATGCTTTACCGAAGGAACATGTCCATACCACATTTCATATGGAATCTTGTTTCTTATAGCATTAGATGGGCATCTATTATTTATATATGCAGCACATAAAACAGCATCAACCCAAAACATTATCTTTACATTTTTGAAGAAGAGCATGGATCGTACCATATTCAAGATTGTCCTATTCATTCTTTCAGCTACACCATTCTATTAGGGATTATAAGGCACAGTTGTTTGATGTTTGATCCCATGTTGGCAAAGATAGTTTTCAAATTCATTTGATGTGTATTCTTTTCCATTATCAGTGTGAATAGACCCAATATGAGATTGTGCATCATTTTTAATCCATTTATAATAATTCTTGAATGTTTGAAAAACATCAATTTTTTTCTTCAATAAATAAACCCAACACATTCTGGTGTAGTCATCAATAAATGTCATGATATATTTATTTCCATTTGCAGAAGGAACAAGCATTGGACCACATAAATCTAAATGAATGAGTTCAAGTTTTATATGTGCTCTTGAATGTGAATCATGAAAAGACTGTTTGCTATGCTTTCCTAGAATGCAAGCATCACATTGCTTAAGTTTCCTAGGAATTGTAGGCGAACCAGCAACACCATTTGTCTTCAACAAGCAGAGGCTTTCATAGTTCAAATGTCAAAAATAAACTTGATGGAAGTGTACCTTCTTCATGATGAGAATTGTATGAGAAATGTTGTGCACGAGTAGAGGTACCTTGCAGCTTGATAAGCCTTTCTTCTTCTATTTCCCTCATGACAAGTGAGTGGTCAGATGCTTTTCTTACCTCAATGTTTCCATCAAACATATGAATGGAGTGACCTTCCTGGTGGATGTGAATCAAGGACAACAAGTTTCTCTTGAGCTGTGGGAGATATAGAACATGATGCAGAAGAAAGTCTGGAAGACCAGGCAGTTTAAGCCTGATTGTGCCAAGCCCTGATGGCTTGATTTTTGATTGGTCTACAAAGTATACTGCTCCATCAACATTGTCAGTAAATTCTTCAAAAAAATATTTTCTATAAGTCATGTGGCAGGTTGCTCCTAAATCAAGCAACCAATCATTTTTCCAAGAAGCAAGTGAAGCATTAAAGAAATCTTCATTTACTCCAATATTACATTGTGCCACAACATAGTGAGCAGTTTCAGGTGCTTTACGTTTGTCTGTATCATCAACTTTACCTTTAGGTTGATTTCTTTGCTGCTTAATTTTGTCCTAAGGTAACTTGGATGTAGAGCCATCATGTGATCCATTCCTTTTGCAGCGTATGCAATGCAAATATGTTTTTCTCCTTGAGAGTGTCTACCCCCCTACCTCTGAAATCTCTTCCACCTCTTCCTCTAGAAGAATCTTGAGCAAGATTATTATCTCTATGTGCAAGAAGAGTTGTCTTCTTTTCCAAACCCTTCTCTTTTTCAATAAACTTATCCATTATAAAATTTGAACTAAGCCCAAAAAGTAATTACAATATTCGTAGCAAAACACTAATAGTAACTTTCTATGTCTTTACAAAATGGAATCAACTACTCAGTATTCATATATAATGCAATATATATTCCACATATTATACCATGGCATGTCATGCACATCATATATAATGCAATCAGGGGGACTAACTAGCATAGAGAATCCCAATCTGTGGATTGAAACCAAGGTTTGATGGTGTTTTTGTTTTTGAATATCAAATATAGCGCATGCATTCAACACAAAGAGATAGTGTTAACTGGCCCAACAGTTCACCATTTTTCTTCAAGACAGGTCAGACCAGCGCATCCAAGAAGAACTCCACACTTCATGAGAAGAATTCAAGGCCAACATTAATTCATATCGTGGATTGAACACGCGACCTCCAGGTTGCCATCAAAGTGTATTCACCATAAAATTAGCCAGCAAGCAATATTCAAGTCACATAAAATTCGTCAGCAACTTAAATACAATAGGTTAATATATATGGGCAATGTTCCAAAATAGTATTAATCATGTCAGCATTCCAAAATAGTATTAATTGTATCATCATTCGTATAGCCAAGAAAACCTAACATATATACCAGCATCATTCACACAGCAGACTCAGGCGTGCATTACCTCCTGCGCATCACTACTTAACTCAGATATCTATGATCCTTTCGCCAATCAACCAAGATGGACGTTGTCAACAATTCACCGACCACTTATTTTCTCTGGTGCACGCGAGCTCAGGTTTCCAATATAGTGTAAGAAGCAGTGGGTACAAAATACCGTAAGCAGTTTCTTCAAAACAAGAGCAGTGTACCAATTTATAATACTAGCATTTCTTTTACAACGTTAGAATACCAGCATTCTTCAAAAACTTCAATCGTATACCATGTAGCAGGAATGTTATGTGCCAAAACTTCAACGTGTATGCCAAAACTTCAACGTATATACCAGAAACTTCTGCATCAACCCTTTCACGTGTAGATCGATCTTCAGAAGCTTTGATTCATGCACGCAGGTGTGCTTTGATACTGCATGTAGGTGGGCAGCTATCAAGCTATGAAGTTCCTTCCTTCGTGCTATTAACAGATATCCATATTGGAAGCGAGTATGTCCATCCATGAATGTTTGTTTGCACAGTTATTAAAAAAATGTAGAATATGTTCACGGGTTCACCACATCGGTTGATTCAATGCAGAGTAGTTGTGGACAATAACGCAGAGCAGTTTTGAACAATAATGCATGGGTAACTGAAGAAAAACAAAGGGTGGAATGGTAGCAATTGTGGAGGTAATACCAGAAGGCGCAGATGTGAAAAATGCATATGATAGCAGTTTAACAAATTTAAAAAATGCATACAATATCAAAAACGTATATGACACTGTCTGGAGAAGGTTTCAGGAAACCAGGCAGAATATAGGCAGGACATTCATTGAACAGATTACGCAGTAGACAGAGAGCACAACAGATAGAAGGGAGTTACAACTATTTTGGGAGCTGGCTTTAATACCATGTCAGGCCAAGCAGTAACTCCTCAAAGCAAAAATGATTTGTATATCAATTTCTTTAGGTAGGTCTTCATTATATACATGAGGGAGAGACTGTTCACTTCATCTCTCAATGACTGTTCATATTACTTATTTATTTATTTACATTATATGCACCCAATCCTGATGATTAGGTGTCAACCATATATATATATATATATATATATATATATATTAAATGGGGTGGGTGTCCCCACTGCCCCCAAAATCTCCATAACTAAAGCCAAGTGGGGTGGGCGGCCATGACCCCGCCACCACGGAACCACGTAACAAATAAATATATTTTAAGTGGGGTGGGTGGCCATGACCCCACCACCTCGAAGCCCACACACAACGACCATTTAAATATAGTGGGGGGCCGGGCTGACAACCCCGTCTCCCCTCCACCTCTCCACGTTATGTCAACACATATGCTGGCAGAGTTTTGGGGAGCAGGCCAACGGACCGGTAGACCCACCCCCATTTCAATTTTGTTAAAGGTTATGTCAGATAAAAAGGAGGGGTAGGATTTGATCCCCTAACCCCTCCTCAATGATCCGACCAACTTTAGCCAATGCACCAACAGTCTCCCTTGGGAGATCCGCCAACGGAAACATTACTTAAACCTTTTTTGCACAGTGCACCATGGGAGGAACATGCACATAGTTCGAGGCAAATCAATTGCAGGTGGCGGAACCATGAGAAATGCAGAGAGGGGGTTGGAACCATGATCTGAGCAATTTCTCTAGGGGGCAGATTTTCACTTTGTCAGATTTCGACAAATTTATATGGTTTCAGCATTTCTCGATGCCATGAACTCAACAGTGTTGTCCGTTTCTTCAGCAGAGCTCTCCAATTTTTGGCCATTTTCTAGAATGGAGGTATAAGACTCCTTTTTGTAAATCATGATTGTACTCTTCTTTCTCATGCCACTTAATGAAATAAGGCCTCCTCATTGATTGAGTAGGGCCGTGAGACAAAGTCCAAATCGAACAAACATCGTCATCAAGTCTCTTGTCTTCTTTCATGATTTTATGTGTTTCTCCTCTTCTCTCATGTGCACATTAAATTTCTATGGTTAAGATGCAGTTTATGCATGTAATTCTTTAATACATCTATAAGCAAAAGATCATGGATCAAGTGGTATCAGAGCAAGTCTTTGTAGATGTGAATTGCATGTTTGTATGCTAGCAAGAAACAAGATCCGAAGAGGCGTATGGAAACTAAAGTATTTCAATCTTGAAGAAGGGCATGCACATCGACAGAGAAACATGGCAGATGAAGAGGCTCGTCATGAAGAGGAGTGCAACTTCCACAAAACCTTCTATACAATGGAAGAAAATGTCGGGCAGTTGCTTTTAAGGCTGGAGAAAGCAGAAGAGAGAAATCTATAAGAACAAGGTTCAGTGCATGGAAATGGTGGAGAAGAACCCCCTCTTTCTCCTTCTACAAGTGAAAGTTCTTCTTCCTCTCATCACCATCATCATAGAAATTCAAGGGATGCATCTAAGAAACCTTTCTTTAAATTAGATGTCAAATTTGATCTTCCCATGTTTAATGGTGAAAGTAATGCAAAAAAGCTTAATAATTGGATTGGGCAGATTGAAATCTACTACAAGATTCAGCAGATTGAAGAGGACAAGGCAAAGATTTAGCTGGCCTCTCTTCGGTTGAGTAGAACTGCTCTCGTCTGGTGGGAGAGAAAATTGCGAAGTAGTAAGAGTGTGGGTAATCTTCTTTCCTCATGGCCTAGTTTCATTTCTGCGTTAAAGGAATAATTTTATCCCTTGGTTTATAAGAAAAAATCCTTAATGGATTGGAAATTATTGGACACCTAATCCTCAATGGGTTAGTGTGGAAGCTGAATGGACAAAAGGAGTCCAAGAGACCTTGGGATGTGAATCCCAATGGTCACAACAATGTATTATAAATGTATATCTCTTGTTAATAAAAATTGTACTGCATGTTTTATCTTTCATATCTCTCTTGTTGTCCATGTGTGTTTAACATGGTATCAGAGCAGGCGTATTCCTGCCCTGCATAATTAATTTGAGCCACTAGTTGTGGCCTCTCTATTCATGTCAGTTCTGGGTTCCTGTAGATATAATTATTGTGTGCATGCCTATTTCATGTTGCAAACTGTCTAGCTGATATGCACCTGCATGCCTGCCTATTCTACCCATGCTCTGCATTTCTGTAGCCTGACACATCTGCCCTCTGCGTGATAATTAGGGTCTGCCCTCTGCGCTATAATCTGGGTAACGGTTGAGCGAGGATTCCATTTGTAACCGGATTCCATTTCGTCTCTCGCTGTCCAGATCATGAGCAGTCAGACCATGTCATTAACGTTTCAAAAAAAAAAAGGCGCCTCCATTGATTACACTCTGCGGATTCCCACATCTCACCTATGCCCTTCTGCTGTGATATAGACTTTGAAAAGCAGGGGAACCGGAACTTCCCAAGCCCATCATCAGACCTTGGGAGCAGCTTGTCCACAACAAGCACAGAACTCGTCTTGTATATGACAAGGACTTTCCCTTTCATATTCCAGACTCTGCCAGGCCCATTCAGTTTCAAAGCGTTGGATTCATTCATGACAGTTCACCTGCTCCTTATGACAGTTCAGCTTCAACTGTTCTAGACTCTGCCCCTCTTCCACAGCGACAACAACAACAGTTTGTAAAATGCCAATACTGTGACCGAGTTGGCCATATGAAAGATCATTGTTTTGATCTTCATCCATGTAAGCATTGTCATAAAACGAGTCATTCTTCACACAGATGCTTCAGAAACAAATGTCCTGCAAGAACAAAGATTCATCTTGGATGGATCGCTTCTTGGCAATGGGCATCAACAGCCAAGAAGATATTCCAAACACATGTAAGAACTTGTTCCAGAATATTGAACAGTCTTGCAGTTGAGTTTTCTCCATCATCTCACTTTGTATCTGACAGGGGGGAAAATGATGGTCATCTACAAGCTTCAAAGTCACATCAAGCGAACCTGAGCCACAACCTGCCACACCAGTTTCAGAGTTGTAGCCAGAGACAAAGATGCCTGAACATGCCTTCAGTTGGCAATCTGGGACACTTCCTCTAGCAGAAGACTTCAGCTTCTTGCAAGTTTTGGAAGAGTTCCAGGAACGAAATTGAGAACACTTCCTCTAGCAGAAGACTCCAGCTTCTTGCCAGTTTTGGAAGAGTTCTAGGAATTGCATTAAGTATTCCAGAGTTGTTGGTTATCCTTAAACCATCACAAGTTAAGACTTCCCTTTTCAGGTTGAAGTTTTACCTTTTATGCGGGGTGAGACCTCCCTTTTATGATTGAAGGTTTCCCTCTTTTAGGATCACTTCCTCTGGCAGAAAACTTCAGTTTCTTGCCAGTTTTGGAAGAGTTCCGGGAGCTGGACTAAGTGTTCTAGTGTTGGTGGTCATCCTTAAACCACCACCCTTTATACCAACATTTCATAGATCACATTCAACCTAGTGCTACCATGCATTTTTGCACATTTTATATTACATCTCTCTTCTTGGACTCATACATAACCCTTCGGATTAAGGGGGGGAATGTTGGACACCTAATCCTCAATGGGTTAGTGTGGAAGCCGAATGGACAAAAGGATTCCAAGAGACCTTGGGATGTGAATCCCAATGGTCACAACAATGTACTATAAATGTATATCTCTTGTTGATAAAAATTGTATTGCATCTTTTATCTTTCATATCTCTCTTGTTGTCCATGTGTGTTTAACATAAATACTTAAGGCAAGGTAGAGGTCAGGATGTTCAAAGCTTTACAGAGGAGTTTAGAAAACACGCACTTAATTTGGGCATTGCACTTGACTCACCTGAAGTAGTAACTAAGTATATTGGATCATTACATAGTTACATTAGACATCCACTATTATTGTTTAAACCAACTACTATTGACTCGACCAGTTTAAAGGCCATTCATCTTGAGAACAGGGGAAAAAATGAAAGATATGATCATTTCAAGAAACCACCTTTCAAACCTCCAAATGGAAAACCCAAAGTGAAAGGAAAAGGAAAGGAGAAGAGGGCGACATCAACCAAGAAATATGATGGAGAAAGACCTTATTGCACTCACTGCAAAAAGGAAGGTCATGATGATGATCATCGTTGGAAACTATACCTGAAAAGAGACCAAAGAAGTATGGAAGAAAAGGCAAGCAGAAGACAGTGGCAACTATGCATCAAGACCTTGGATTTGATTTTGGAGATGAAGCATTGATCACAGCAGCAGGAAAAAAAGGTACTCTTACACCTCATATTAATTCTGAATTACATGAAGGCACTAGTTCAATAAATGAGTCTCTTCCTAATGAATGAAATAGAATTGAGTTATTTCATATTAGATTTTTCATAAATAATACAAAAGTGGAAACTCTATTTGATACCAGATCCCAAGAAAATTTAATTTAAGAGTTCTTGGTAAAGAAGCTAGGCTTAGAAACCAGACCACGTCCAAAACCTTACTCGCTTGGATGGATACATGATAAAGCAAAAATGAATGTAACTAAGCAGTGCAAGGTTAAATTTGTGATCACTTCAAAGCTAGTGGATGAGGTAGAACTTGATGTGATACCATTGTATATCTGTGGCATGGTGTTAGGGAGTTCATATCTATATGATAGAAAAGCAATCTTCTCTTGTCATGAAAACAAATGCCAAATCACAAAACATGGGATAGAATATATTGTAAGGGCTCATCAAACTAAAATCAATGCCAACCTTGTAAGTGCAGGACAAATGAAGAGGTTGGTGAATTCCAATAAGGGTTGCATGCTTATGGTTGTAATGGGGGGATATGCAAAATTATTCGATGCTTTCCATGGTTGTGATCATGTGCATAAAAAGGAATTATGTGAATTATTTTCTAACTATGATGAGTTGTTTCAGGAACCAAGGGGATTATCTCTGTAGAGGGAAATCTAACATGAGATCCATTTGTAGCATAACACTCCTCTACCAAATATTATCATGTACAGGATGTCGACCATGGAGATGGAGGAGATCAAAAAGTAGGTGTAGGAACTATTGAACCAAGCGGTCACTAGACCAAGCACTTCTCCATGCAGCTCATCGATTATCTTCATGCCAAAGAAATATGGCACATGGAGGATGTGCACGGATTACGAGGCACTAAACAAAATCACAATGAAAAATCGTTACCCTCTCCTGTGCATAGATGATTTATTAGATCAGTTAAATAATGCTATCTAATTCACCAAATTATATTTTCATAGTGGTTATCAGTAAGTTTGAATTACAAAGCAAGATGTGTAGAAAACTGCCTTCAAGACCAAACAGGGGTTGTTTGAATGGATGGTGATGCCATTCAAACTTTGCAATGCTCCAGCCACTTTCATGAGGGTCATGAATGATCTCTTTAGGCCTTTCATTGACGAATTTGTTCTTGTATATCTAGATGATATTCTTGTCTTTAGTAAAAGTTGGAATGAACATGTATGCCATGTGAAGAAAGTGCTTGATGTATTGAAAAAGGAAAAACTCTATGTAAAGTTGTTAAAGTGTGAGTTTGGGAAAACCTCTTTGGTTTACCTAGGTCATATTTTTGGTCATGGTCAGTTAAAAATTGATTCTTTTAAAGTTTAAGCAATTGTAAATTGGCCTAAGCCTACTAGTGTAACCGAGGTTCACAACATTTTGGGTGCAGTATAATATTGGAGGAGATTTTTTGCCAATTTATCTATTATTGCAGCACCTTTACACAGATTGATAAGTGAAAAGAAAGTATTTCAATGGGGAGTAAAGCAGTAGAATTCCTTCGAAGCACTGAAAGAAAGAATCAGTATCGCACCAGCCTTGGGCTTACCAGATCTCTAGCAGCCATTTGAGATCGAGACAGATGCCAGCAGATATGCCATGGGAGCTGTACTGATGTAGCAAAAGAAGCTGATATGTTACCATTTAGAGAAGTTCTCTCAAGCTGTGATAAACTATCCCACTTATGACAAGGAGTTATATGCCTTGGTCTAAAGTGTGAAAAAGTGGAAACACTACCTTATCGGCACGGAGACCATCATCCATACGAATCATCATCCCTTGCAGTTTCTTCAGTCACAAACCAAGTTGCATTAATCTCGTCATTTCAAGTAGATGGGTTTTCTTCAATAGTTTCATCTGGTAATAAAGTATAAGAAGGTCACTAACAACAAAGTGGCCGATATGCTACCTCTCCCTCCTATTTCTGCTTCTGTTATTTTGCATAATGCTTCATTATCTTTTGAAATTTATGCTGAAAAATATGCTAACGATGATGACTTTAAGGAGATTTATGCAAAATGAACCCATGGTTCACAATTGGAAAACTATCACTTGTAGGGAAAGCTATTGTATCACCTTGGAAAATTGTGCATACCCACAGGGGAAAGGGTACATGTAATATGGGAGGCCCACACCTCCCTTGTGTCTAATCATTTTGGTGTTGAAAAAACTATGTCATGTACAAAGATTTTTCTTTTGGCCTCATATGAAGAACATTGTGACTTGCTATGTAAAGGGATGTATGATGTGTTTTGTTTCAAAGCCCTCTAATAGAAAACTTGGGCTCTACACACCACTCCCTATTTCGAGTCGTCCATGGGAAAGTGTGTCGATGGATTTTGTAGGAGGATTGCCTTTCTCTAGGAAAAGTCATGACTATTTGTATGTCGTCATTAACCGTTTTAGTAAGATGTGTACTTTAATGCCTTGTAAAAAGCAGATCACTGCAGAGCATACTTCTTATCTTTTCTTTCAGCATGTTTGGGTCTATTTTGGGTTACCCACATCGATTGTGTCAAATCGAGACTCTCGCTTTCTAAGAGAGTTTTGGACCAGCTTGTGGAAGATGATGGACACCAAGTTGAAAAGAAGCCCAACATTTCATCCACAAACCAACAGATAGACAGGTGTTTTCAATTGCACCGTGATACACTTATTGTGAGGCTATTGTGGGAAACATCCTAAGTTGTGGGATGGTCATCTTCCATATGTGCAGCATTCCTACAATCGAGCAGTGCACTCATCTACTTATCGTTCACCATTTGAGACATGTTTTGGCTACCTACCCAAAGATCCTTTTGATATGGTCTTTGGAAAGGAAGACAAATCTAGTGGACATGATGACAGGGGCAAAGCACAGTGGTTCCATTTGATTCACCAAGAAGTACAGGAGAAGTGGGAGAAGAGTCAAGCCTAGTACAAGGCTCGACATGATAAACACTGAGTCGACCATAAATTTCAAGTGGGTGAAAAAGTGTGGTTCCATATCAACAAGGATAGGATGAAGGGAGAAGGGAAGAAATTGAGACCAACCCAGTATGGTCCATTCACCATCTTGGAGAAGATTGGAAACAATGCCTTCTGTCTCAATTTGTCGACATATATGCAAATGTAGTCTATAGTGAATGTGGAAAACTTAAAGATTTATGAGCCATCATTGATTATGGACATTGAAGAGGTGGGATTAGGATGCTTTTGCACCACAGTATCTCGATGAGTTTCCGGAAGATAATCACCCTTGACAGAAGAACCAGGACTTCACGACAGGGAGATGGGGAATACCTTCGAATTTGTTTCAAGGGGATGCACCCTAGCAAGGCAAATTGGCTGGAAAAAGAAAGAGTGAGGGAACAACTCCCTCACTTGCCAATTGAATGATAAAGCTTTAGGCAGTCCAAAAGCTCTTCAATGGGGAGGATTGATCCAGGTGGATCTCCAGACACTAGTCGCATGGAAAAGGCTCAAAATTCAAAGTGGTAGAAAGTAAATTAACTTGACCTCAGATCTAAATGTTCATCGCCCTGATTCCAACGGTGTGAATGACACTCCAACCTAAGTCTGAATAAGGAAGATAGAGGGAGTCAAAGTTGTGTGTTGACTTATCCATGTGGCAGGCTTAAAGAGGGTGCAATTTGGAAAGAACCTGACACCAAAATCTGTCCAATTTTTAGGGCAAATTTGTGGGTCCGTTAATTTGTCTTCTAACACCTAAGGTTCTGGAAAAACCCAAAATGGCTAGTGGTTATTAATTTTATAGAAAATACATATATATATTAAATGGGGCAGGCGGCCATGACCCCGCCACCTTGGAGCCCACACACAACGGCCATTTAAACATAGTGGGGGGTGCAGGCTATCAACCGTGCCGCCCCTCCACCTCTCCATGTTATGGTCAACACATATGCCAGTGGAGTTTTGGGCAGCTGGCCACTGAGCGAGCAGACTCGCCCCTGTTTTAATTTTATTAATGGTTTTGTCATATAAAAAGGAGGGGTGGGATTTGATCCCCCAACCCCTCCTCAACCATCCGACCAACTTTAGCCAATGCACCAACGGTCTCCCTTGGGACATCTACCAGCGGAAACATTACTTAAACCTTTTATGCATAGTGTCAAGGGGAGGAGCACACACGTAGTTTGAGGCAGATCAATTGCAGGTGGAAAAACCATGAGCAGTGCAGAGAGAGGGCCAGAACCATGATCTGAGCAATTTCTCCAGGGGCCAGATTTTCACTTTGTCAAATTTCAACAAATTTTATATGGTTTTAGCATTAATCAATGCCACGAACTCAACGGTGCTGTCCATTTCTCCAACAAAGCTCTCCATTTTTTGGCCATTTTCCAGAATGGAGGTATAAGACTCCTTTTTGTAAATGATGATTGTACTCTTATTTCTCATGCCACTTAATGAATGAAAGCCTCCCCATTGATTGAGCAGGGCTCGAAGACGTAGTCCAAATTGGATGAACTTCGTCATCAAGTATCTTTCCTTCTTTAATGCTTTTATGTGTTTCTCCTCTTCTCTTATGTCCACATTAAATTTCTATGGTTAAGCTACAATTTATGCATGTAATTATTTAATGCATCTATAAGCAAAAGATCGTGGATCATGATATCCTAAACGAAGGTCCAGCTTGGTGAAGTAAATTTCTCCTTGCAATTCATCCAATAAGTCATCAATGACAGGAATGGGAAATTTATCTTTAATAGTGAGCTTGTTGAGCTCCCTAAAATTCGGACACATGTGCCATGATCCATCCTTCTTGTGCAACAATACTACTAGAGTAGAGAAAGAACTTTGACTATGTTGAATTATACTAGCCTCTAGCATTTCTGCAACCATATGTTCAATTTCACTCTTTTGGGCATAGGGATATTTGTAAGGCATGATGTTTCGAGAAACACTTCCTAGAATCAAATGAATAGCATGATCATAAGTGCAAATATGTGGGAGGCCTTTCGGAGTCTCAAATACCTTGGAATGATTGTCCAAGACATTTTGGAGTTCGGGATAAATAGATGATTTCAGCATGGGAACCTCTAGCAAACATAATTGTGCAATTATACCACGTTGTTCTTTCTTTAGAAGCTTTGTCATGTCGTTAGAGCTAATTATCTTTCTGAGTTTCCTTGTGATACCCCTTAATTCAACTTCTTTTCCTTCTGAAAAAAATTCAAGAAAATTTCTTGAAATTAAAAGCTATCGTAACCAAAGATTGTAGCCTTTGGACTCCTAGTACAACATCAACACCACCCATTGGAATAGAAAACATTGGACTATTCAATACATATTTTCCCATGGATAGATTGATATTATGGCACTTTCCAGAGTGATTTATGATTCTTCCATTTGCAAGCATCACTTGACACTCAGATGATGGATATAGGAAGCAATTCAATTCCTTTGCTATCTTACAATGAATAAAATTATGGGTACTTCCCGAATCAATCAACACTATTACCTTTTTCTACTTGATATGTCCTTCTATCTTGATAGTTTGAGGAGTGGTCATTCCGACCAATGCATTACAAGATATGGTCGGATTCATTTCTTTTTTCTATAGTCTTTGTTCCTGGTGTGTATTATCTTCTTTTGGTGTTTCTTTTTCTTTTTCTTCTTCCTCTTCACAATCTATGTAAAATAATTTCTTCTCAACACACTTATGACTTTTAGTGTATTTGTTATCACAATTGTAACAAAGACCTTTTTCTCTTTTTTCTTCCAATTTTTGTGGTGTCAACCTTGTAGGTTGTGGAAGGCTAGAGGCAACAACACTTCTATATTTATAGTTTTGATTGGTAGGCCTCCTTGTTGCCATAATTTTGCTTTCAATTTTTCTTGCCAACTTGAATGCCTTCTCCAATGAATCGGGTCCCCAAATGCAAACCTCATGTTGGATGTTATCCTTTAATGTCCCTATGAACATGTCAATCCTATGCCCTTCTTGAATATCTTTTATTCTTATATTCAATTTTTGGAAGTCCTCAATGTGATCCAATATTGAACCTTTTTGTTTGAGATTTATCAATTGGATAAAAAAAGTGTTTCCTCTTGTATACCCATAATGTGCTATCATTTCTTCTGTAAAAATTGCCCAAGTGATAATTTGTTTATGAGAGCAAAGCCATCAATACCATACAAACTTATTAGGTTCCAAATATAAAGTTGCAAACTTATTATGAAGACCAAAATATTTCTCCATCTGTAGTATCCATGTTATGGGACCCTTGCCATCAAACTTCCTCATATCGATCTTTAGAACATGGTGGGTCTTCAATCCAATGTTAGAGTCTATGAAATCATGATTAACATTTCTTTTGTTCTCGTCACAAGTTTCCTTTACTACACTTTCACCATTAGCAAGCATTTCTTGTAGCAACTTTGTCAAATTTAATTATGTTTGATGGTGCTAGATAGTACGTAGGTTTAACAAACTGTTAACAAAATAATTCTATTGTTACTGGGTCATTGGGCAAAACAGGTTCCGGTGGTTTCTGTGAAGAAAAGAGCCAATAGCTAGAGCCATAGGAAACAACGAGTATCTTGTTTATAAATGAAGGGCTGAAAATGGAGGAGAGAGAAGGGAAGAAACAATAAACAAAAGGAAAACGAAGGAGAGTGTAATTTCAGTAAAAGAAGGTAGAACTGTTAGAAGAGGAAGAAGGCGATGCGGTAGTAATTTAAAGCTAGAGACGAAAACGAGGAAAAAATGTATTAATGTGCTATTGAATTTTATTTTAATTGAGCCAAAGGGCTCGTTCTATAACCGAGTGTGAAGCCATGTGTAAATATGTCTTCTCTCTTAAAATAAAAATAAAATATTTTCTAAATAGAAAAATGTAGGCTATAACAAAAAATAAAATTAAAAACGTCCCCTATAATTTCATGTAAAGTAACTGGAAATAAAATAAATATGAGTAAGATTTTTAAACCTTATACTGCTCAAAAATATTTTAATATGGAAAAATTCGTTAAAACATCAATCTAGAGGATCAATAGAACATGAAGACAAAGGCTGAGGTAACAAATGCATGTGACAACCCATGGGCTTCGCAACCAAATCTATGCAAAAATTGAGAGAAGTGATGCTGGGAGGATATGATAGTTGAACATATGTGTGTGCATGTTCTCCTACATCACTCTGTGGTGGTGAAGTTGTTTGATGAGGGGGAGGAAGACAATCACCTTTGACAACAATTGTGATTGTTGTCAACCAATTTCATTCAGCCAAGGTTCCCATTAGGTTTTATGGTTTCGAAGGTCTCCATCAGGTTTTAGGGTTCACAAATCATGAACAAAATATTTTAATATAAATTAATATTGAAGTATATTTAAAAACATATTAATAATAAAAATTAAGTTTAGCGTGGCTTGATAAAATGGCTTAATGCATATCTTAGGTAATCTCTATAACATTCAAAAATACAATTTAAACAATAAAAAATTACACATTGTTTTTTGCATCTAAAATAAGTTTGCATCTAAAGAAATTTGATCCCTATAGGCTCATATTAGATCCGTGCTTAAGATGGATATATGTTAGTGATAAAGGTATAACACTTTTGAGAATAGCTTTAATCCAATTGCTTATCTCTCCTCTCTTCTTTTTTTATGATAATAGTTTAAGTTGTTTAATATTTATTTTAATGATAAAAACATAATAATTTTGTTAATCTAATTGGTTTTTTTTCTCTTTTTCTCCTTTTTCTGGTTTGTATCACAAATAAAAATAGTTTATAGTTTAATGATTAAAAGTATATAATAAAATGATATATGTTGAAATTTAGATGGATGGAAATATATGCTTTCCTATATTTAAATAGCTAAATGGTTATATGAAGTGAACTCATTCTTTAATTAATAAAACATCTATACACCTTTAATAAGAAAAAACTATATGTAAATGTAAAATTAATTTATTTTTTATTTTACAAAGATTTAAAAAAATTTATAAAAAAATTAATTAATTAAGAATTCAATAATTAATTATTTTTAAATGATGGATTTTTTTCGCTGAGGGTAAAGTTTCTAAACCCCAACCTTATGACAAGTTATTCTCCATTCCATGGTCTTTTCAATATTAAATATTCAATTTGAAGCAACTTTGAGCTGTCATTATTATATTATTATATTAATTTTAAAAGGACTCAACAAAATAAATAAATAAATCCTTTGATATTTGCATCTTCCAAAAATGGGGTTTTCTCTCATAAGAAAAAATGATTTTTGATGAGATTTTCCTTATTTCGTTTGGGGGAGAATTTCATTTTGTCAACCAATCATTCAAGAAAATTTATACATGCTGTTTTATAAAACAGTTCTGCTATCACATGTAAGTTTCATGGGCGGTTTCATTTTTTTAGTTAAAACTTATTTTAAGAGATGCTGGTTGATTAATAAAAAGTTCTCTCTGATTCAATAGAATAGTTAGTATTTTAACAAATTGCAAGTACGTTCAGAATTAAAGTGGATGTTTAATTATTTAGAGTTTTTTTTGGAAACGTGGGTAAATAATGTTAGGTTAAGTTTTGTTTTTTGGTTTTTAATGTGTATAAAATTTTAGTATTATTTAAAAAAAATTGAAAATATTTAAATTTAACGATTTTAGTATATTATTATTTAAAAAAATAATTTAAATTACTAAAAAAATATAAAAATTTAAAATACTTATTTATCAGCAAATTATCTTATCATAAAAATCAGACTTTGATCTATGAAATTCAGTTTCAACTTTCCTTCTTAATATTGATGATTAAATTTTTTTCCTATATTCTTTTTCTTAATATATGAAAATTTATCTATCTATTTCTTAATATAACGAGTAAATTATGAAATTATGAAAAACTAGTTGTTTATGAAAAAAAAAAAAAAAAAAAAAAAAAACCATTAAAAAGGAAAGAAGAAGAAATAACACATGAAAAATAGTATGAAAATACTGCCAAGGGACACCGAAATGAATCGAAAACTTATATAAATGACTGGACATACACATTATTTTATGCAATCGACAAAAGAGGAGATTGAGAGTGGCTATGTGCGTCGCGCTGTTGTTGGGATTGGGATTAACAGCGGGAGCCTTTTCGGCATGCCAGAACACCGGCGTTCCCTGTGAGGGAGCCAACAAGAGAGGATGGCTTTGCTGCGATGCTCGAAGCCTTCGCATAACTCGACGATGCAGCCGCGCCCGATTGAGTAAAGAACGTTCCGTTCAACCTTAGGTCCCCGTCTGACCTCCAATTCCACCGCCGCCATGCGCTTTCCGGTGCGTACTCGTGCTTCGTCACCTGTCCGACCATTCATATTCATCAATTCCATCTACTCACTCTGTTACTTTCGACACTAATAGATTGAGCAGAATTGAGGAAGCAAATCTTAC
>APFE030581978.1:0-11946 GCA_000404065.3 Pinus taeda
AATCCAAAGTGTTGTTGCACTTCAACAACAGAAGCAGAGTATGTTGCAGCTACAGAGGCTAGTAAAGAAATGATCTGGTTACAAAGGTTTATGGGTGAATTGGGTAAGGAGCATGATAAGGGCACGTTATACAGTGATAGCCAAAGTGCCATTCATCTGGCAAAGAACTCAGCATTTCATTCCAGGACTAAACACATACAGCTCAAGTACCATTTCATACGATCAGTGTTGGAAGATGGACAGTTGAAGCTGGAAAAGATACACACTAGCCAGAATCCTGCAGATATGCTAACAAAAGTTGTAACCAGGGAGAAGCTGAGAACATGCTCAGTTTCAATTGGTCTTCAAGGATGACGATGAAGATGAGGAACAGCCAGGTCCAAGGGAGGAGTCATTGTCCAGCAAATGAAGCAGCGATGTAGTTGCTACAATCATTCTCCAAGTGGGAGATTGTTGTGTGTGGAGCATGATTGTTCAGAGGTCTTTGTTACACCCCATGAAGTTTTGTACACCCCTCCACGCGGGGGGGTGCGGGGGTCTAGGGGGGCCCATCCCCCCCGGCTGGGGGGTTCGAGGGCCAGCGGTCCCCCGGCGGGGGCTCGGGGGCAGCGCCCCCAAAGCTAAAAACAGATGTAAATTTGCCTTGTAAAAGTATAGTAATTTCTAGTCAATATGAGACGTTCATTAGGCGGATGATCTGACGGTAGAACTTATGTTTAGTTTAGGGTTTTTTTCCCTAGAAGGCAACCCCTCTCTTTGTATAATGAGGGTATTTTATTCGAGGCGCGATATTCGATGTGTATTCTTCTGTGTGAGCGAGAAACAGAGAGTGAGACTGTGAAGAAACAGAGGACTTACACGGCTTTGCTGAATGTTGTGTCCTTCATTTGCTGGATAATAGAAAGGAAGGACTGGCTGTTCGAGGTGGACGTAGCCCAAACTAGGTGAACCACGTATATCTGTGTCTCTCTTGTTTTGTGCGTTTTCTGTGTTTATATTTCTACAATATTTTATGTGTTCCATTGCTCCGTAATATATAATTTTCTAACATATACCAGCACTTTATTTTATTTCTATAACAGTCCAGATGCTAAAGCATGCAGAAGAAAGCAGGCAGTGCTTCACAGTTCACTAGCAAATCAGTTGAGGGAAAGTGTTTTTTTAAGTCCAAAATTTCAAATCAATCCAACAGTCAGCACCAAGAAGTTTCAATGCATAGCAACAACAGAAGATCAAGGCAGTCTTTCCTGTTGTTCTTGGGTTTTCACAAGGAGAAGCCATCCCCAAGTGGAGCCACTGTTAGCCTCCTGCTGCAGCAGGTTACTCATATTTCATGATTGACATTTTTACAGGCCAAATATGTCATACTTTGCATGCTGCAATGCTCCATATTTGCTAACATACAGCTAAGAAGGAGGCCATGAAAGTGTGCTAGTTTAAGTTCAACTGCTGCATTCCAATTTTGAAGAGTTATTCCATTTTTGTAGAATTTTCAGCTAAAGGGAGGTCCAAATTGCTTAATATTGGTCTCCCTAGGTTTCAATTTCCTGTTTTAGAATATAGAGAATGAATAATCTATCCAAACAGCTTAATCTTGGCAGATTCTTAGATAGGTAGAGAAGTAAGGGTGCTCAAAAGCCTAATCTAAGCCCCTAGAAGAAATAAGTGTAGATATAGATAGGAGGACAGTGCAAAAGAAAAAATTGAAAAGCTGGGTCTCCAAGTCTAAGTGCACCCAAACCAAAAGAAGAAAAAATGCTAAGTAGGCTGGGTAGGTAGTTTGTTGGTTGCATAATCAATGATTGTGATCAGTTTTGTGTTTTCAAGTGTTATATCTATTCAAATCAATATTGCAAGGTAAGAATCCTATGGAGGAGCTCAAGCGAGGCATAACTAACTTCCCCTTCTTCATCTTCCCTAAATCAATTACTAACTTCCCCTAAAGAGGTCAAGATCTGCTTGATATCTCTTAATTTAATCATTTTCCATATTATTTGCCTTGGTAAAGATCTGCTTTACTCAAGGAGGGTCCATACTTTCTCCACAAAGTTCTATCTCCCCTTTAAAGCCTAAGATCTCTGAGACTTAGCGCTTTCTTGTCATTTTCACATTAACTCCTGACATTATTATGTAAATCCCTATCTATTTCCCTTCCCCCTACTAAACTATGGTAACAATTCTCCTATGTAAAT
This sequence comes from Pinus taeda, assembly GCA_000404065.3. Taxonomy (NCBI): domain Eukaryota; kingdom Viridiplantae; phylum Streptophyta; class Pinopsida; order Pinales; family Pinaceae; genus Pinus; species Pinus taeda. The sequence continues at coordinate 2,193 of APFE030581978.1, forward strand.
ATCCCCTCCCTCTGGTTTAAACATAACCATAAATATCCCCTTGGGTATTACCAAGTTCACCTGGATCTTAGTAAGAACCCTCATCTCTGCATAAATTTCCCCTCCGAGTGTTTGGACTCCTTCCAAAACACAAAAAACCCCTTCCAAATTCATTAACCAACCCCCGCGCATCACATTTTTGGGATTTATTAATGTTTGATTAATAAATAACCAAAGCACCGAAACATATTAATCGTTAACCTAAAGTCCAAACCCACTCGCGACCGCAAATATTAAACTTTATCACGTGCACTGTTTCATTAAAACCTGTGCATCTTCTCATCCCGACCACCGTCGGATCAGCCCTCCCGGATCCGACAGTCATCATGCATCTTGGGTGCCCTTTTGTGATTGTTAGTTAGCACCCGATGTCCGATGGTTTTATCGACGTACACCGGGATAGCTGGCGGCATCCTATTGCATCGGGCCGCCCCTGACAAATACCACCTCCGTACCAAAAGCGGTTCGACGCCAACCGGATACCGCCTTCCCCTTACGTGATGTGGGCACAATCTCATCTTGCCACATCACCCTGCCACATCGCCTCCACCTCACCCCTTCCTGCCTGCGTCGGCCTCCTCCCATCGTACTACCACGTCATCACCCTGTCGTATTGCCACGTCACCCTGCTGACGTCATTCGCCGTACCACTGACGTCAGCAGCTGAAAACGCGCAAGTGCAAAAATCAAGCTTCAAAATTCCGGAATGAGAAACAGGGGCATTTTTCGAGCGCTACGGGAAATGGGCCAAAGTGGGGAATGTTTAGGGAATCTTTTGATTCTACAGCCATTTTGTGCTGAAAAAGAGCCGAAAAGAGCCAATTTTACTTTTTTATCAAAACAGAAGCAGAAGAAGGCCGATTTTACAGTTTCGAGCTTATCAGCAGAGAGAGAGAGTGTTCCAATTTAATTGCCAAAGAGTGTCTCAGGAAAGATGAAGCCAAAATCCATGTCAAAGAGTATCAGTGTTGCGGCGAAGTGTATGAGTGAAGATCTTCTCAGGGCTCGAGGGAAATGAAGCATTAAAAGAAAACCTTGAAAGTCAAGAAACAGTTAAGGAGCCATTCAAAGCTCACCAGCACAAATTACTGCACAATTAAAACCCACAGAAGATCAGTGGACCAGAACTCAATGCACAGTTATTATAGGAGCACTGCACCAAGCCACAAAGGACACCACTTTAACTCACTTTTGATCCAGCTGCCTCTGGCGCAGCCCAAAGAAGACTTACTTGCATTTAATTCCAGCATGACTTAGGTTTTAGAAAGCTTTTCCCGCAGACCTGTTTAGGTCGGTTGTAATAAATACTTTTGGATATTTTACCTATATATACCACCCTGAAGAATGTAATGAGGGTTGGCCTTTGTTGGTTTGTTGTTTCGCTTGAGCAGAGAGTCGCACTGTATATGTGATAATTTCTATAATCAAAGATTGCTTAAGAACTCGGAGAATGAATTGTGTACTGTGTTTAATTGGCTAAAGAGTGACTATGGAAATCCTGTGCTTCCACATGATTCAATAAGTGTTCCTTAACTCTGTTTAGTTTTTCATGTTTGTTTCATCATCTATGTTTCACCATCTAAAATTACAGAAAGGAAGAATAGTTTAGGATTTGCTTGGCAGCACCCTATGCTCAATTTCTGTGATTTCTACATGTTTTCATCAGGAATAGTTACGAATATGCATACTTAAATGATCATTCTTACACTGTTTCTTTCACATATGAATGTTAGTTTAGGAATTCTTAACTGCTCCTATACAACCATTCACTCACCTCCCTTCTCCATTAGCTAATGAAAGATTCTTAATTGCCTTTCATTTCTGACTTTCATCCCATCTTTTCAGCAATTGGTATTGTTTCATGTGTAGCTATTCTGCTCTATAATTCTCTTGTCACCAAGAAAACGCAACAGCAAGCCTTGATCCATGACTCCATGCCCAATGGTTTGAAACTTATCACCTTATGCATGCCTCTTTGCTTGAATGCGACTTCCTTCCATTCAAACTCCATCCAAACTCAAACAAAACCCACTAAACCCACTAGCTAGCCTAAAATCATCATCAACAAAGCTAAATCATTAAGAGAGAGCCCTCTCCGATTGCAGGTGGGCTAGAACCTACAATCCAAAGATTGGTTTGTGGTTACCTCGGCCGTATCCCTTCAGGAGCTTAGGGACAACCTGAGTGATAACATGTAGTTTGTACCAAGACTGGCTATGATTCTTTGAATTTTGATTGGTTCCCAAGTTTCTCTGTTGATTTGTAGTGGTGGACTTGTGGGTTCTTCTATTTCTTGGCCCTCAACAGAAGTTTTGCAAATCATAGATCTTATTGAGGGAAATCACACCCTTGGGGGTGGGGTTTCCTTTCTTGCCCTCAGCTGTAGATTTAAGGGGCTTCTCGTTCTTACCTTCATCAATTGTTATGTCCTTGAAAGCATCAAGATTGTCTGCAGGGTGTAGTGTCACTTTGAGTGCGACCACGTTGAGGCTGATGGTCCTTTAGCTCAACACGAGTGCTTCATACTCAGCAACGTTGTTTGTGCACTCAAACTTTAAGTAGATGGAATGATGCATTTTTTGTTATTTTGGGCAACTGTGATACACTATATCCTTGACCCATCATGTGTCTTTGATTCATCAAAATCCATCGCCCACAGCGTGTTTGTACACAGACCGTTTGGCATGATAGTACTGTTGCTGCTACTATTGCTATTGATACTTCTACTATTGGTACAAGGCACTGTACATGTTTCATTACAATCAGTTGGGCAAGGAAGGAGTCCCAACTACGTGTCTGGTGGGGTTGGAGTTAGTCGTGTAGGATAACACTCCAATGTTGTTTCTAGGACATAGTTTCAAAACATGAGTTTTGTGAAGGCCAATAGTTCATTCTCACCGTTAAGGGGGGTAACATTGTGCTTCATATAACTCTCGGACAATAATCGGATTTGGTTGCATTTTCCCTTGTATGGAAGCCACATGTGGGACCAGTCTGTACCAAAATATCCATCCAGCTTGCTAGACCAGTCTTTTCTGAGTAGTAGACCATATGCTTCTGGTATGTCCAAAACAACTGTGTTGATACATTGGTGGACTCAACTATCATGAGAGAGTCAGATGTTCACGTATTGCAATTCACCAATGGTTGGTACCGATGTTTGATCAATTTGGATGATTCACATGGATGTATGGTTCCATTTTGCATTGATCTGCTTTGCAATTGAGACTGGCATGACGTTGGCGGCTGCACCAGAATCAACCAAGTAGTTGTGACCATTGTGTTTAAATATTTCAAAGGATAGCAGGAATGGAGGGCAACCTGAGTTTGCTTCTTCCATTTGGAGTGTGTTGAGCATAGTAGAAAGTGACTCGGGAGGTGTGTTGGCTCCCTTGCTGGTAGAGGTTGTCCTATTTGTTACTGTCTCTCCCAATGTGTGTAGGAGGATGTCTTGCTGACTCTAGATCTTAGCAAACTCAAAAAAAACTGATGTTCAATTGATTTTTCTTCATGTCATCAACAATGTTGTAGTCTAGAGATGGTAGACTCACCAAAGTTTCTGGGATAGAACGGATGTTCGTTTCATCCGACGGAGTGTTTTGCATCTTGCTTCTCATGGATGTATTCTTGTTCACCGTTGTCTTCCCAGACTTGTTTTTTGTTTCCTTCTTTGGGGAGGTCGGTGGATCAACCTTCCTCATCAGCAGTCTCATTTTTTCTTGTGCTTCCCCAAGTGTAAGGGGACCCCTTTTACTCCTAATATTGTAACGATCATTTTTCTTTTGGGGCTGCTTCTCGGTGTTCATCTTTGGCATTGTTTGTGAGCACTAATACGCATTCACCACATGTCTATAGCTTGATGGTTCATCAGGTGTAACCTCTTCGTCATCATCAGCGTCTTTTGGCTACTCTTGCATACCGTTTACCACATCAAGTGTATGATTACATACAGAGTTTGCAACTCACTCCCAGTCTGAACAAGATTTCTTGGGGTTATGTTCTTCGTGGAATGAGCATAACTTGGGATCTATGCACTTTTCAACCTAGAACACAGGTTTCTACGTAGTTTTTGGCCCGAACCGGTTGCTTCCTGATGAGATGATTGCCTGCCTCTTCCTGGGTGGATGGTTTCTTGCATATGTGTTCGTTTTTCATTGTTTGAGCTCGAAAACTTCCATGGTCAAGTTCTTGGCGAGGCGAGTGAGGGTTTCAATATCAGTTTCTTCCTTATCTCTACCCTTGTTCGTCATTGCTTGGGACTTCCGAAGCACATTTTTGGAGTCCTTTGCTAGTTTTTCATCCTTGATGACTCCAATTGTGCGCAGATATTTTTCAACAGTGATAGCATCTTCACAGCTTTCTAAGATTATTAGTTTTGCAGCTCATTTGATGAACTGTGTAATGTTGGTTGGTAGTGCGGACATGTAGTAATCAGCGGTGATGGAGTCATGAGGTTTAGTGTCCACTACAAACTTGTTCAATATGCATGTAAACCTTTCATTGAAGTCTTTTACCTTTTATTTTCCCTCCATCTTCAGGCTTCCAAATTCTTTAAATAGCATGGTTGGGGTCTTGTCATCGGCAAACGTTTCAAGGAACATGCATTTAAATGAACCCCATTTCTATATAGATTTTGGTGAAAGGTTGTGATACCATGCAATTGTGTGACCATCCAAGGTACATGGAACAATCTACATGTTATGTCATCATACCGCACCTCAAGCATCTGCAGGTGCAAGTCGAAGTTGTCCAAGTGATATTCTGCCTTCATCGTGCTATCAGGGTTAAACTTGATGTTCATTCTCTTCGCTCGCTTTGACATCTTGTGCAAAACAATTGAGAGAGCCAATGGTCCCTAAGTCATCCATTTCAAATTTGGGTCAATCATCTCTTCTTCTTCTCCATCCTCCTCCTCTCTTTCAAAATCTGATGGTTCCAGCTCTGAGTCATTGGTTCGTCTCTGCCTCCACCTCCTCTATTGCCTTCCCCTCTGTCTCTTGTAATGGAGTCTAATCTCAAGATCACAAGAGTGTCTTGTTCACCTTACCGGAAGACTAGAGGTTCCTCTCTATCTTCAATAGCTTCTGTCAGACCTTCAAGTATGGAAAGGACAACTTCTTCCACTGATGATACAAAAAATCCTATAGGAGTGACTTTTGGCTTCCTTGATGTGTATGGACGATGTTGTATGCCTGGGATCAGTCCAGCTACTTTTAAAAACTAGTGAGTGATGGGAGTGATGAAACAAAGGTGATGATACAGAATCTTCTGTTCAGTCCTGGGAGGTGAGGATTAACCAACTGCAGAGTCGCGCATAGGTGAGAGGGAGTGTGAGTCACTGCCTTGACAAGATGGTTGATGAATGAGTCTAAGAGGATTTTCAGCCATATACAGCTGGTTGCCTGCCTTCTAGTGCTAGAAATGTTGACGGTGCTAGACTCACCAACATTCATGGGATCACCCCAGTATGAAGTCCCAACTAGACCTTAGACCTTTTGGTGTGGGAGTCCCATCTGATACGATGGCCCGGTTGCCATTATCTTAAGGATTTGCCTCAACCCTTGCTTGTTAGCATAAGAGAGTGGTCTCCTTTGTCTTCACAAAATGAGGTCCGCATGCTTGGTGTGTGTAAGTGTCACTTGTTTCAATGGTTCTTTCATTGTCGAGGGACATTGTGAGAGTGAGTCCTAATTCTGCTAGGAACACAAAACACAACAGGACGGGCACAAATTTTGATGGAGAAGTCCACATGGATGTGGCAGTCACAACACACAAGGAAAGATAACATGTAGAACACCCAGCAAATTAGTCCACATGAGTGCAACGGTTGTTCACAACAAGTTTCATGTGAAACGTCTGTCTGATGTCTGGGAGAGTAGTCTACATGGGTGAGACAACATTAGTAGCATATACAAGACAGTTTTATTAATATATTATGTATTATAACAAGTGAAATAGTTCAAATGTGAAGCACAAGTTAAAGAAACATGCATCACAAGTGTTAAAGATTAGTCTTACAACAATTACAATACATGTGTGAAAATGTGTTGGCCTATTAACAGGCTTCTAAATTAAGCGAAAGTTCCAAGACACATTGTTACACCATACATCACTAACCCTGTGTGAGGGGCGTTGGAGCCACTAATTACTCCTCAAAGAAAATATTATAGACTCTCTTGGCTATGTGGGAGGAGCTGAGGTGAAAAGTCCTTTGCATGTACAAATCAGGGGGTATTTATAGCCAAGGGTGAAACTAACCCTTGTGGTTGTTCGACTACTCTCATGATTGTTTGAGTTCCATGACTTTTCGACTTTACATGACTCTTTGTACAACAAGTGGGTCTCTTGGATTTCCGCGTTACATTACATTGATAGATAGTATGGTCCATAGTAGAGATGTGCATGACATGACTCATGACATGACTTGACATGATAGTGCTAGTACATTCGTGTTTCTAGTTGTGTGCATGTCGAGATACAATTCTGCTGGGTGAGGGATGTCCTCATGGTGTGTCACAGCTTCACCTCTACATGGAAAAGTGCACAGAGTCTTCGATAGTCATTGGTTCGCTTGATTTTCCTTTTGCATGTTTCTCCTTACTTGTATGCTGGAAGGCTTGACAGGTTCATTTGTTTGCGAAAGGTGTATGTTCATTTGTTCGTCTGTCCATGAGTGCATCTTGCATGTTTTCTCATCTTCCCGTCTGTGAAAACATCTTTTCATGATCGTTTGTTCACGAGCACATCTCTTTGCATGCATCATTTGTTCATTTGTTGGTGAACCTATCCCTTTTCATGTGCTCCCCTTCGTTCATCCTGTTTTTCATCGTGCCATGTTTGTTTGTATACATGTTGCTACAGTCACTCAGGCTGAGATGACATCAAATCCAAAAACCTCCTAATCTACCATGATACATGATCATTTGGGATGTGGGTCACTGGGAGAGGCAAGAAAGTTGCAAGGCAGGATGGAGGCTCTAGGCATTGTCGATGAAAACTGCCCAAGAGTCACTGGGTGATGGAGATGTTCAATCCAGATCGACAATGACTTTCTGTGAGGTCTGGCCTTGCTGGACGACAAAACTGTGCAGTTTTTTAGGGGAATAGTTTGGGCTGTAGGGAGGTTGGGTAGGCCAAATCTATGTAGTTTTTAGAACGAGCAGGCAACGGGGCTTAACAACAAAAATAACCAATTTTTTTGGAGGAATGGGTCGGGCTGCAAGGAGGCTTGGCAGACAGAAATTGTGCAAGTGTTTGGAGGAACTGGCTGGGACCTTGCCAGCCAAAACTGCATAATTCCTTGAGGGAACTGGTAGTAGAAACTGCATAATTCTTTAGGGGAACTAGCAGTCAGCTGCCAGGAGCTTGGCAGCAAAAACTATTGAATTCCTAGAGGGAACTAGCAATCTACTACTAGGAGCTTTTGGTGAGGGGAATTTCACTAACGCTGGGAGGTCGGTCTACTGATCATCTCTACGTAATTTATGAGTTGAGTGGACTGCAATTTCCTTGAGAGAGACAGGGGTGGGGACTAGGTGTCTGTCCAGCCTATTTACACAATTTTCTCAGTCAGCAGAGCAGACAATTCTTGCAGCCTTCGTGCAATTTTTTAGGGGAGTAAGTCCCAGAGTGTCTGCTAGGTCAAACTCTCCAGTTGACCAACATAAAGACTGATTGATTTTATAGTGGGCAGTGCAACTTGAAATGACTTGTTTGGTGCTCCTATGTTGTTCTGGGTGACAGTTGATCGAGTCGATGGCGGGGTGATGGTCCAGCTTGTTATCACTGAAAAATTTCTTCTAAGTTATCAAAAAAAGAAATGATAGAGGTAACCACAAACCAACTTTGGAGATCAGGATCTAGCCTTCCTAATCTCAGAGATGGCTCTCTCTTTATGATTTAACATTGTTTTAGTTAATTGGTTTTAGGCTAGTAATGATTGTTCTTGGATCTTTGATTTGAATTTGGGTGGTGGGATCACTTACTTAGATGAAAAATGTTGTCTTTTACCATTCAGCTATGGGATCAAATGTCAGACAAATAGGATTGGATTAAGTTCTAAAAATAGTGTCTACCATGCAAGATAGAGGAGTTACTACAGATCTCAAAGGCTTGATGATGAATTGGTTTCCAATCGGATCCAAGGAGAAATTAAGGGTTCCCTAGGCCAGATTATTAAGAGAAGTGAAATAGGTCAACCGGGATGGGAGAGCAATTAAGGGTTCTCAAATTTGGATATTAGAGGAAAACATATAAATGACTAGCTATGCAAAACACAGTGTACTTAAACAAGTTCTCAGTGATATTTCCAGTTAATTCATTCAAATTTAGATAACACTTAAGTTTATGAAACACATAAGAAAGTAACAAAGTCAAACAAAGAAGATACTTCACTGCAATAGCTCATCTCATGGATCCTGTAGTGCAATCTTTTTATTACTTGCTCCAGTCTATTGACTTGAAACTTGGTACAATAACCCTCAATTTTAAGATCAAAATAACTCTAAAAATGTATAGCAATCCACACTCAATACTTCGAATTATGAAGTATTTATGCGAAAAGAATTTACAAAATATCTCAAAATGCATTGAGAACTAATCTAGGAAAAGGAAATATCTTCATGCAAGAAGATAGAGACAGCTATTGAACTGTTGTTTGATGTCCCTGGTATTTAGGTTCTGTTGTCTTTTAGTCTTTGATATTTTGCCCTACAAGTTGATTGGTTGTTTGGTCTTCACGCTAGATGTCATAGTTACTTATGACCTTTCATCTGTTTGTTTTCAACTATATTTCTTTATCTGTTTCCTCTGTTTAGTCTTTTACTATGAATGCTTCGTCACCTGCTTTTACTTTTACCTTTCACTGTAGATCTTACTCACTCTTTCATGCTTCTGCATTTTGAGTAAAAATGATTTTGAGTAAAATACACATGTATAATACAAAATGTTGCTTAGAGAGTAGTTTATAAGAATGTTTTGCTGTGATGGTGAAAATTGATTTAATCTCTGTTTTAACATTTACTGTGTAAATTGTTTCCTTTTGCTCTATGATAATTGTCTTTTCCTTCTAGATAAAGGCTTTTTAATACATTTTCCTTGCGAATCTTGGAGTAAACAGGTTTTGGAAGTAGTATCAAAATTGTTTATCCAAGCTCATGTTTTTCTAATCACCTGCAAAATAAAACAATTCTTTAATAAAATCCAGGTCGGAGAGGAGGTGGTCGAAGGCTGTATTTGAATTGGGAAGAACTGTGGACGGAGTTTGGAGCATGTTCAGGTGGTAATCCATAGTGAAATTTGGTTGCAGAGGCTCAGGGTGGTGCAGGAAGGGTTAGGCAGCTTTCAGTAAAATATGAGTGAAAGAGTGAAAATGAGCGTCTTCGATGTTTTAACGGGTAACAACTAGAATTGGCATGAAATTTCATAATGTGAATAGTGGATGGTTTCGGCCTATGTGGGGATGCAGTATTAAGGTTCATCGCACCGCTTTTGGTAGTTAGGTGGTTTTTCCATGAGAGGATGTAAGTTCACCTAAAGATGCCATTTAACCGAAAGGGGCCCGATAAAAACCACGAATCTTGCGTGCTCTCAGACTTTTAACTATCGGACATCGGGAGACCGCAATATGGATGTGGGTCGTTACATTTTCAAGCAAGTGATCGGAGGGCTATCATGTGGTTGAGATGCATGGAGGGAAAAGGAGTGGAGATTAGCG